>JABSTQ010005762.1:0-47813 GCA_013358835.2 Ixodes persulcatus
CATGGTTTTAAGCCACAAGGACTCTGCATCTGTTCCTGATAAAGGTCGCCTATGTAGATGAGTTCGAGATCAGTTCGCTATTTTAGAGGATAACCAGACGAACAGAGACGGCTGATAGTCAATCAGTGCCTGAAAGAGGCGCCCACTAAATCGTGTTCAGCGAAGATGGGTAAGTGGGTGGCGTCGTCTGTTCTACTACTAGCAGACGACAGAGCAAAGGTGTGCTCGTAGGCATGAAGAGCGAGTCCACTAAACGGCGCATGCGCGGAATTTCAGACGGCACATGCTGTGCAGCGCTGGGGGTACGGGCGGCTGCCGCTTGTCTGTTAATGCTAACAGTCCAGGATCATTATGCGTGATACAGGACGCATTGTGGTAAATAAGCGCGCGGGGTTGTATTAAATTCAGCGTTCGTACGGTACCATTTTTGTTGAATATACACATTTAATGACATTTCTCTAATACTGGGTTGTATGTGAAAAGCGTTATGCACCAATGGAACTAAGAAAATACCTTACAGGCTGACAAGGACAGCGTAAAGAATGCACAGTTCAGAGCGGACAATGCTAAAGCGTATAGACATACAAGATCCTAATTATATCATAAGTTACCCTTATTACGGAGGCACAGTGGTGAAAGGGAAAGCAAGTCAATACTATAATATTACTCGTAAGAGCCTGCGCTTCGAATTTGGTCAAGCTGAGAGCGGCAGAGTTCTCGGATGCTGATTAGGCGTGGCACCACAGCTGGCGCGTGACCAAAAAATGATACATATTTTATCTGTTCGCCCCGACAAAAACTTGGTGAGGACATCTCGTCCACGAACAAATAGCAAGAAATGTTGTGATGTTAACGCAATTAATGCTAAGGTGCAGCGAGCAGGAAAAATCAACGATAATGATCCATGGGGAAGAATAACAAAGGAATTAAAGACAAACACAAATCTATAACACATAGCTAAGTGACTAATGCGCTACTGAGTATATCCGCCCGGCCTTGGTATTCACCAGGGACCTTTCATTTACAGAAGAGTGCTCTACCAACTAAGCAATCTATGTTTTTTTTTTCTTATTGCATGGTATGGCAAAAAGGGAACAAACTCAAAGCGTTGTCACTTGTTTTCTTCCTAATGCAAGAGCTTCTTGCTGAGCTAAGAGGATTTAGATGTCAATAGAGCAAACAGGTTTTATAGCCACCCCAGTTTTAAGCCAACAAGGGCGAACGCATCTGAAGTGCTTGTGCTTAATGTTTCTGCACTTGCTGTTTAATGTCAGCAGGTGTACAGCAAAAAAAAAAAAAACAAAAAACTTAAGAATTGCCAGAGAAACGCGGATTGTTAATGGTAGCAAACGTAAAATAGGAGACGATCACAAATTCACCCAGCGCTATATCTCATTTCGCTGCAGTGCTGGATTTGCAGCAGACGGCAACTTTTTGTTCCGATTTGTTAGTAGGCGACGTGCGGGATTTTCTTGTTATATTTTCGACTGCGAATGACGATTCTTAGCCAGAGCAACTGCATTTTTTGCTCATGTTCGTTGAAGAACCGTCTACAAATGCTATCTTCGCTCTTTCCACCAGTGTCGAACTACATCTCTGTCTCGATTCCGCGGTGAACAAAACGAAACCCTAGGCACCATCAGCGCGTGCAGCGGATTTCCTAATGATGAAGCGTAGCACTCCAAGTAAACGTAACCTCGTGACGTCGTGGACTGCATCGTAAAGCAACAATAGCCAGTGCAGCAGATGTATAAGGTCCCCACTTCGCACGACAGCCAACAGCTAGTGAAACGCGCGGAATAAACATCCTCCACTTTCAAAAAGCATTACATGACATAGTCGACGTCACCACAAGCAGCGTGATACACCTCCCGCATCAGGCGAAGTATTTCAAAATATCCAAAGGTCTACATAACAAAGCGTAGCAAAATATAATGTACGCATAATGCTCGCACAACACCTCTTGCGCCCCCAGGGGTTACTAGATTGACCATGGCAAGTCTTTTTTTTAACGTCATTTGATTTAAAGTCATCTACCCAGCTTTATTAGGAATACGTGCCAAGGCTGCCAGTCCTCCTTTTTTCCTGCTCGCTTACCCTGCCCGGTCATTATGTCTGGAGTGTGTTCCTTTCAAGAGTGTCAAAGAGATAATATTCCATGCTTCAATAGGAAGTGGACGAAAACCTTGCGTTGCGGAAGGATGTATCATGGGCTGAAATTGATGCCTTTTCCTATTGCTCAGGGCAAGGGGGGCACCAACCTGTATTCGTGTAGTCATTACAACGCGGGCTTGATCCGCAATAGCCAAATATCCTCTGAGAAGCGGAGACCGTTAGTGTCATTTCAGTCAGTGATTCAGCTGATAAGACACACTCATTGCTACCATCTGGCAACCGCTTGCTCGATCTCAAAGAGTCGCGCTTATTATACTACCAGTTAGTTTGCTTTATAGCTTTGTTTCGGATCTCCACTTACCGGAACTCAAGAGGAAGAATATACCAGCTCCCGCTGCTGCAATGAAGAACACGCCGATGACCGCTTCAATACTTTTTTTGTAAGTCCTGTCACAAGAAAAGCAAAATAAGTGTAAAGCTCGTTTATCTTGACAATGACCGTGATACCCGAAATGTGTATCCCGGTCACCTACTAACACATCACAAAATATACGCCACGTAATGGGATTACATGAAGTGGTCCCGTCACGTGACATCGATTTTCCCACAAATGTAGGTTTAAGTGGACTTTCGTTACATCACTTACCTACTACATTTAGCGTAAAAATGAACGCCATGTCACTTGAAGTCACAAGACCCGAAATCTTCTGACTTCGATAGCTCTTGATAGCCTCCTATGCTTCTTAATGAAGGGTTTGCTTTTTGCATCGATTGACGTCCATCACTACAACTAGTTAGACCTTGTCCCATAGAGCATTGCCATTGACAACCCATCTGCTGATGAGGCATACGACTGCTGGCTTGATATCATGGACATCATAGCAAAGAAATCTGTTATGCCCAAGCTAACAAGGACACAGTATGCACATCAATGGATCTCCCATGACATTGTCTGTCGGTTCCCTGAAAAGCGCTCTCTTTCGCGAAGCCTAGCAAGCAAAAGGTCGACAAAAGGCTTCCATGCTTACTCTGCCGAAAAGCAGGTGCGAAGACCTCAAATATGATTCACACCTGTCAGAGTGCACACCTGGAAACTGTTACTGAAAAGACGATCGCCTCCCAAAGTTATTCTGGACCTATGTAACACACCAAAGAAAGTCCAGCTCCCTTTCCGAGTTCAAAGAGAACGGTCATCATATCAGTGCTTCCCAGGCATTCACATACTTTTTTGTAGCCCTGCTACCTCTGTGTGCGCAGCATCAACCCTGTTCTCTCCAGTCCTTTCCCTTCTGACTTCGAATCTATAGCACTGAGATCATGGAAACCTTAACTATCATACCTGATGATACTGCTGAGGACATCAAATGCATTAATTCAACCCAGTGACGAAGCCCAGATTGTGCCCATTTCATGCTGCTTTATGTTGGTGAAACAAGATTGGCTCCAGTAATGACTGTCATGTTTGGTAATTTCATAGCCGCTGGTTCATTTCCGTGGCACTGGACAATTGCTTGTGCCACCCCTGTACACAAGGGTCATCGCGCACCTAC
Organism: Ixodes persulcatus; assembly: GCA_013358835.2. Classification (NCBI taxonomy): domain Eukaryota; kingdom Metazoa; phylum Arthropoda; class Arachnida; order Ixodida; family Ixodidae; genus Ixodes; species Ixodes persulcatus. The sequence goes on from JABSTQ010005762.1 coordinate 3,666, forward strand.
GTCATCTGTGACGCTGTACAATCCTATATATTACATATCTAGTATATGCCGTACTTAGAGCGTGTGCTAGCAGACTTGTCACAGAGCATTTGAGTTAACGGGTTTCTTACCCTTCTCCAGTACGGTTTTAAGGTGTGGACTAAACAACCTTAATATATGTGAATGATTGTTGTACACATTCTGCAACTAATTTCACAACTTGGTCCCCAGTGAACTCTCCCAACCTTTATAGGGTGAGCCATGACGTTCCCCCTCTGCAAGATGTGGAACCTTGGCATCAGGGGCCAGTGCCATACTTTCACATATAAAACCGCGCAGCTATGGCGTTCACTACCAAACACCTAGCGGCCAGCGGCCAGCGACCTGGAAAACACAGCCTCATTACATTTCATATTTGACTCCTGTAAGCGTGTGGGGCTGTCATTCTGTTATGTGTTTGTGTGTCCATTGCCCATCACGTCAGTTTTCTTTAGTTGGGTTTACTAGGCCTTTTGGCATGGTTCTCTGGGCTTCCTACTACACATTAACACTCCTGGGTTAAAAACAAATCATATAAATATCGAGAGTTGGTCACGTGACTGGAATTTCCTCTACAAGGCTCAGTGGTGAAATTGACACGTGAAATATTTTATCGCTAAATTTACTGGGAAATTCACGTCCCCTTTCTTCATGCCGATACTTTGCGACGTCTCTTCGTGACGGTTTTTTTCATAAAGATTGGCTGCCCAAACGCATTGTCTATTGAAAATACCGATCGTCGAGTTCCTCTGATATTTGGTTTGGTTTCCTTGCTCAAAGAGGCAATCACGTCACGTAGGAAATATCACTGTAAGATTGTTCGAACAAGCAAGCTTGAAGTTTTAATCAGGATCCAGGACAAATTGCTCTTTGCAGACTCTAATGAAGCATCGAAAAACAAATAGCAAACATTGAGCATAGTTGTAAACCCGAGACTGGGGATACGAACAAGGGGCAAACACAGAACGACACGGACGAAGTCACAAACGCAGCTACAAACTTTATTTCACAGGACAAAAATATATGTCACTCGCCACCCTTTATCCCCCTCTTTTTCCCTTCCTTTTCCAAAAACCCCTACTCCTTCCCTCTACCTTTTCCCAGGTCCCCTACATTCCAGTCAAAAATAAGCTCAGACGGCGCCAACTCAAAGTTGCCGACAGATCCCGTGTCAACACACGTACCCCGCGACATCCCGAGGTCACTCCGGTTCTCCCAAACAAGTCGCAAAGCCGCCGACAGATCCCCTGTCAACGCCATAGGTCGGCATTTTAAGCTGTCCTCACTCAAACTCACGATCACCAGTTTTTCCTCAATCAGAACTCACGCCCCGTCACGATCACGATTTATTCAAAATAGGTTCATCACCCGGACTCACCCTCACGGTTCACATAAAAACAAAACTCACTCGCCGTCATCATCACGGTCGTCACGTTCACAGATCATCACGGTCATCACGCTCACAGGTCATCACGAATCATCAGACTCAGCAGGTCATCACACTCACAGATCCTCACGGTCCTCACACTCACAGGTCATCACGGTCGCTACGGCACTCACACTCACAGCTCCTCACGGTCCTCACACTCATAGGTCATCATGCTCTCACACCACAGGTCATCACGGTCGCTCACACTTACAGCTCCTCACGGTCCTCACCCTCACAAGTCCTCGCGGTCCTCACACTCACACAGGTCCTCACGGTCCTCACACTCACACAGGTCTTCACGCTCATCACACTCACAGGTCCTCACACTCACAGGTCATCACGCTTACCGGTTGCTTTCTTTGTGTTTTTCTTTTGTTTCCCGCAAGCCGTTGGTTTGTCTTCGCGTGAGTCGTGCGGCGGGAAACTACCCTAAAACAGTGAACTTCTGACCCACTTATCCAATTTGAAACAATGTACTATGTTAATGTTTATGCTCCGCACATTTCTACCAAATTTCGTTAACCTGGATTAATTACGAAAAAAAACTAAATGCAAGCTGACGAAAGTGGGTGTGTTGAACTTTCGCCTGCTGACAAGGGCGGCGGAAAAACACAAACGCGCCTTCCGACAGGTTACACAGACAACGTCGCCTGTGATTAGAGCACCGCCTCGCTGTGCATACTCGCTCATTTGTACCAAAATAGACAATTGCTACAAATATCACCCCCGTTTTCTTTTTTGTGCCACCCACAAGTACTTCTACGGAAGTTTATGCAGCATGTATATATAGTAAACATATGCCTCGACCAATTTTTTTGTTTGTTTTGTTTTGGGAGGGCGGTAATATAGGAAGGGTGGTTTCCACGTGACGACGGTGCGAATCTCACTATAATCCCTGTTGGCAGTGGTGTCCGTCAGTCGTATGCTATTCTATGAGCAAAGGCCGCGGAGGCCGAGTTTTCCTTCTCACTCGAGTTGCTTCTGCTTTTGTTGGTCGACCGTGCTTGCCGGAGTAGGCTGCGATTTAAGGAATCATCGCCGGCATTGTTTTTCAGTCAATCTCGGCCTTTATAAAATACTGTCAGCATTTATTATCTTGATACATGCAGCCGTCCTTGAATTGATTTCGTTTGGATTGGTTTGACTTTGGCATGACTTTGCTTGGTTTGGTTTGGAGTGGTTGGGGTTGTGGGGCCGTCCCCATGTGGCTCTTTGTCGCGCTCTCGTTTCATGTAGGGCGCGCCACTTTTCATGCTGGCAAGCCGCGTCATTCTTGGCGACGCAGTTTTATATTGGGCAATCAGTTCGTCGAACAAGGTTTCATAGACAGATTGTTTCATCACACTGCGATGTTTTATCGGCAGATCGTTTCTTCGACATTTGTTTCATCGATGTGTCATCCGCAGATCGTCTCTTCAACATTCGATGCTCGACAGAGCTTACTACATTTCGTCGACACTTTTTTTGTTTTCTTTTACTCGTACGTCTAGACGACATTTCTATTTCTCTCTCTTTCATCGACGCGGCGTTGGCTTCTTGACGTCATGCGTTCTTCGCGTGTTCGCAGAGCACTACGGTGTCCGCTTCGGACAGGGCGCAGGTGGCGCAAGCGCAAATGCTCCTCACTCTTTGTACGCATGCAGTGCGCTGTGCGCTTAAGGCTGAACTCCATGGAACGAATTATGTGACGAATAACTGGCGAACGCCGCCCGACGGCACGCTCGCTTTGCGTGCGACGTAGCAGCCACTGTCTTGATTCCACGCGCAGAGCAAAAGCCGCCGGGCAAAATTCGTCGGTTATTCGCAGCATATTCGTTCCATGGAGTTCAGCCTTTACATTGCTGGAGTGGTGCGTGCGGCGTGGCGGCCTTTTGGATACGTTTGGCCGTTTGGGCGCGTGCTCGGCTGTCCAGCGGATATTGTTTTACGTAAGGAGCGTGCCCTAATGAAGCTGAGTCTGGCCGCTCGGCAGCCAGACGGCCGGACGTAATTGTTGCTTTCTGTCGTGCTTTTTTCCGCGTGCACACTTGAAGCTCGGCGAGATGCTGAATCGTTCCAAACTTTTTCTAAAAGGGGTGTTTCTCGTCGCAGTGGTGGCTTAGTATACCACTCATTTTTTGTAGAATAATGTGAGGCTTATTTTGTGCCCAGTCATGCACGCGAAATACCTAAACTGACTTTGCATTCTCGTCTTGCAAGTGTTCCGAATAGGTAGTGACGTAGAGGTTAATCTGTCGGTTTCGGTAGTCTTTAGAGTCGATGAACGAGGTATTTGCATTGTTGTAGTTCGTAGAGTCGGAGCTGGCGGAGTTCTATCGTCTACGTCGTCTTCTTGGCCATGAGGCAGCTGACCAATTCTACGTGCGCGAGCTCCTCGCTGGAAGCGTAATCCTATTTATATAGTATTCAACAGTGCTCATCCGTGTGTTCTGTAGGAATATTTTCAGGCCCACATATCAATAGTTTATTGTTATCAACCAGTAAAACGCAGTATCTGTAAACACCACCCCAACAAAGGAGAAAAACGAGAGCTCTCCGTTCGCTTTGACCAATAGACCGATCTCACCAACGTTTGGAGCGTGCGTGACGCAGCCATAGTTGTACTTCACAGGAGGCAGCGGTAGTGCACGAGATGGCTCGTGATCGGACACGCGCAAGCCTACAGTGGCGTTGACACTCGTTGCGGAAAGACCACATTTTCCGCAATGCATTGCGCCAGAGGTGGCGTTGCGAAACTGGCGGTGAGGTCGGTCTATTACCTCAAACCCGGTTCACACATCTGCGTTTCGAGCGAACGACAGAAACAACACGAACGACATGACACCGGTGACGATTATGTTCGCATTACAGAGCGTGACAATAATGCAATGAGCAGCTTTGTCAATCAATCATGTGTCACGGTTGTAACGATGTCATGTCGTTCGTGGCGTTTCTGTGGTTCCTGTAGCTCGGAACGCAGATGTGTGAACCGAACTTTACGAGCCTACTCTGATGTTACGCTTGAACGTCACGGAAAATCGGTCTTCCCGCCTTTTCGAGGTGTCGCCACGGGTAGGAATTCTAGCGGGGTATTGAGTGATTTGTTCGGCACACAAGCGTCAGTACAGGTTATGACTTTGTCAACATTGCCTGAATCCTATTCCTATTGTAAAATAAGATATCGAAGGTGTCTTCCCGGGCACAATGACCGCCCATATCAAAATCGCACTTGGCGGTGTTTTTAAATTCAATATTTAGCATTATTTCGCGCATTTAGTTCCCGGAAATTAGCAGCACATACGGGAAGCTGAAGTTGAGTGGTATTTGTTTTTTCATAACTCGCGGAAATGATGACAAACGGTTTCTCTAGTCATTTAGTTGTACATTCACAAGAAATATTATAATTTATGTTGCATAATTATCAAACCCGCGGCGTTTCTGTAACCATCGGTTCGAGACAGATTCTCTGTCGCTCGGTTAACGAGTGTTCATTCAACGCAGTAGCGCACTTCAACGACCCGCTGATCCATCTTGCCCTCTGCTACACCATTGTAAAATTTCATGACGGGCTTGAATCATCGCGATATGTGTCATAGGCCTTCCAGCGTTTTGCTTTAAAGTGTTTCAGAATTGAATTGTAAAAAGTTGATTATCAGATATATTATTTTTGTTGTACAAGAAATTCTTGCCTCACTCTGAGTACCTATGCATTCAACCATAATAACGTAAAAACGCAACATGAGTAAACAACGGGCAAGGGGAGCACAGCGTCATGCACGAAGCCCGAGAAGCCCGGGCAATTGGCGCCTCGCAGTCGCGTCCAGCCGGCGCGCTGGCAACCCGGACGTGGCCATAGGGCAGGCGCCGCGACGTTGCGGCCACCGCGCGCCGCCGTCCTCTACTTCTCAGTGTAAGAAGGCACACGGTACACGGCGAATTCTACGAATCCCGATGAGCCAGTAAATTCATTGGAGTGAGACACGTGACAGCGTCTCACAGGCGTCCATTCTAGATGCCGCCTATCTCTATACGACGTTCTAATTGGCCCACTGAGTCGTAGCTTCCACAGTTTGCTAAGTCATACTTAAACGGGCTTATTGGTCTGCCCATAGGCAACCAGCATTGCAGTTTGGCACTACACGTTGCGCCATCTAGCGACTGCAAAATAAAACAAATTGGGTAAGCCAGGGCGGCCCGGGTCGCGAGGACTGCGTTCGGGTGCATTTAGAAACCAAGTGTGAACGTGGCATTTCGGATCGGCGTAAATCTTTTTGGAACTGTTTCTTATAAACGTAAGTCTCAACTTCACGTCTCTATGACCTTACCGGGTTCTTGTGACATCTTGCCTAATCCTAGAGTTTCCCCCAAAAATAAACGTCGCTACTGCTGCGTGAAAGACTGCCACAGTCGCGAAGGTGACTCCAGCGTCAAACTTTACCGCTTCCCTTCAAGATCTTGGGAAGCGACAAGGCGACAAAGTGGATTACTGCAGTGCGATGCATCAAGTAAGTGAGTTTTACATTAACTGTTGAAGTGAACGAAAATAGATGTGCAGGCTTGGAAAGTGGTCTGACAAACTTCTTTTGCAGACAAACTCCTTTTTCAGACAAACTTCTTTTGCAGACAAACTCCTTTTGCAGACAAAGTCCTTTTGCCAAATAACATATTTATACAAGTTGTTTTACGAGTCTCTGAGACAGTTTTTTTTAGAAGGCCGATTGTTGCTTCGCTTTGACGTCGAGAATCAGGCGATCAGGTCTTCAAGCGAGATGCCCGTCGACCTGTTCCGGCACTCGCATAGTTGTAGGCGTCCATTTGGTTGCGACCAAGTGCGCCGTTCGGCACGCGCGGTCGCAACCAAAACCTTTTAAACCTGCGAGTTTTCAAATAGTGGATTTTCGTAAAACAAATTTTTGTTTGTTTCGGCTACCAAATTTAATGCTGAGTCTAGTAACAAATGTGACGGCGTGCAGAAAACAGGATGCAGAAGTTTTTCTTTAGAAAAAGCTCATGCGAAGCGTAAATATCCTTCTCACACGCACACTTTTTTTGCCTGTCGCCTTTTTACACCTGGCTTGTGCACTGTTCTCTAGCATGGAGAGTTTGGTTCTAATTGCCCACATTTTATTCTAGTGTGTGGGGCGTCGGGAGAAGAAGGGTACGGTCGAGCGAGGCGCGAGCGGGGGCCAGCCGGCGAGGAAAGAGGAAGAGTGTGCTGCACGAGGCTGGGGCCAGGCAGGAACGATAGAGCCGTTCTGGCTGGTCTGGCTCATGGCGATCCACAGAGCATTCCACCAGCGAGCTTCGGATCAGGACCAGCGGAAACGGCGAGCCCTGGACTTATCGTCCTAGTCCATGACGGTACAGGAGTAGTTCCGCAGCGAAACTCTGGCTGTGATAGCCCGGAACAGCTAGCCTACTCAGCGCGTGGGAAGGACGATCCGCAGGCGTGGACACGGACTGCGACTGCGAGCTATGAACGACAGGTGACAACTAGGGTCGGTGGGTCCGGACTGCCGGCTCTCGAAGACGGGCAAACGAGAAGTACAGTAAACCCATTCGCTTCCTTCTCGTTGTGTTGTGTCACTTCCTGGGAGACGAGCGAATCACAGACCGATCGGGCAGCGATTATTATAGAGTGACCCCGCAAGTGGTGAAGACAGTTCAAACTGGTGTCCAAATGACAACTCTAAATTATGCTCTAAACACTTCGACCTATCAAGGCACCGATGGTCTTAAAAAAAACGCATACAAGAACCAGGGACATGGCGCGCACGTGCACACGGGGACTGCTGAAATCGGGGTCGCCGCCGCTTGCCACGGCCTGACGTGCAGACTGGCCGACCCATTAACAGAGACACCTCCGCTTGTGGCGCTGAATGCAGCACTCTCGTTGCGCCGCCTGGCCATTGCCGGCTGGCTATCATGCACTTGCGCCATCTTGCCCCAAACGACACTTAAAAGCATGATATCGCACAATGTGAAAGGCCTCACTCGAAGCTTCGGTCGATCATGACACCGCCTTTGTTGCACTTCCTGAGTGATGACTCATTTGCGAAAGGTACGGTGAGGTGCGCAGAAAGATAAAATGGTGGGTGCTGGTGAGGATCATGCGAGTCACTTAATTTTATCGCAGCCGTGCGAAGGTTATAGTTGACGCAATCATAAAATTCTGTGTCCACTGGCACCAACTTGGCAACAGGAGCCGAAATCCACACGAGCCTGTCTATGCCACAGAGAAAGGAGCGCTTCCGCAACTCCGACGTTACCGCGCCGCCTCGAGGTGCCATCAGTCCGTTAGCGTCTCGCCGTCTGCCGTGAAGCGAAGAGCGAACGCCGAGGAGAGACGAAAGCGAACCCCCCCGCGATACCCCCTCTGCCCTCCACAGCTGGTTGAGACATTGCGGAGAGCGCTGGCAAGGAGGAGCCTGCAAGAACAAGCCCCCCCCCCCTCCCCCCTTCCTCCTCCTCCGCCCTCCACAGGAACCGGCGCGTTTTCATGGCGAAGGAGCAGGCGAGCGACACCCAAACCAACCCTGAAGGCCTGAACGCCACGCAGTAGTTGCGAAGCGAGAGTCTCCTCGCCCACTAAGACGGCCCTGGAGCTCACGTGACCAACCCAGCTAAGATAATACCAAAGCTCACCGCGACTCATCATGGCCATGGTCCTCAGACTCACGTCATCACGCAGACTAATGCGATCACCGGACTCATATCCACCCTAAGACTCACGTCTTGATTCAGGCTCATGCTCATGAGCCTCGAAACTCTCAATCACACTCAAGAGACCTCAAAACTCGCACTCATGAGTACTTCACTTAGCGCTCAAGCTCACACTCACACTCAAGAGTTTTCAGAACTCACAATCACACTCGCGATCAAACTCACGCTGATGAGTTCGGAGGGCTCACGCTCGCACTCACACTCATGAGTTCTCAGAACTAGCGATCACACTCACGATCAGACTCACGCTCATCAGTTCTCAGGACTCGTACTCACACTCACACTCATGAGTTCACATAACTCACGATTACACTCACACTCACACTCACAATGTTTTGAGACTCGCGGCCTCACTCACGATCACCTCAAATCTGACGGTGAGCGTGAGTGATCGTGAGTGATTGCACTCATGAGTGAGAATGCCGAGGTATGGTGTGCATGCATAGCTTTGATTAGGGTTGAAGATGCGTGAGCAGAGATTTCGAAAGCTCCTTTTGTGATATCGCTCGCCGGGAAAGAGTGCCTCCAGTGATACATTAAAAGTTATTCTATGCAGCCTCGGTTCACCAAATTACCAAATAATTTTGATATTTGAGATTCTGGAAGTCAAATGAAGAAGATTTAAATGTGTTTCCTCAAATGCAAAACCACTCTAGCTTCCCTTTAAGTATATTATGTTCGTTAAATGTTTAATTAGTGAAAGTAGGCCCATAATTCCAATTAGAAAGTTGCTAAGCATCATCGAAAAACAATAAATCAACCCTTTTCATGAATATATAAGACGGAAGCAGCATTTTACGGCATTCTAAAAAAAGGCTTAATTTGGACGGGTTTCCAGATTTTGGTTTTTTAACAGAGCGAATTTTTGCACCTGCGAAGCCACCTCCTTGCCTCCCTCGTAGAATGGAGGGAAGCAGGGCGCACGTTTGTTGCTCGACTAAACCCCTGGGGAACAGGACCGTAGGTGCAGAGATGCGCTCTGATAAGAAACCGAAACCTAGAAACGGATCCAAATAAAGCGTTTTTACTTAATGCATAAAATGGTACCCCTGAATTATATCCTTCTCAAAAGAGTTTATTTAGTCGTTTTCAATGACTAGGCAAATTTCTAATTGAAACTATATGTTCATTTTCACTAATTAATAGTAATTAAAAAAAATTATTTCATTATCCGACTCTAATTGTTACGATTAGGCCCCTATACTACATACCCCTGGACGTATAACTTACCTGCACAAACCGCATTAATATAGCTTTCACACGCTTTCTAAACAAATATGTAAAGCTTAAAAAATCGCCCTGTATAACAGTGAAAAGGTGATACCAGCATGTGAAGCCATATGGCTCCACCATGTTTGTATTGCCTTTTCGCTGGTATAGGATGTCCCATATTACGTTATGCTTGTATGGTTCCATCCGCCTACATGGTTCACCAAGATCCACTACGCTGGTATAGGATGTCCCATAATACGACACGCTTGTATGGTTCCGCCAACCTGTATCGTTCAGAATGCTTACAAAGCGCCCGCCTCCTCAATGTTTGAAAGTGAGTGGCAGCCGAATGCTTAGGCTGCACTCCTCTCCTCACAGGTTCAACACGAGTTCTATTCGGATGCTTACGCAGCGCTCGTCTATTCACTGATTGAAAACCTGTGCCTGGCGTATACTTCCGCAGCCCTCGTTTCTTCAAAACCTATTTGAAACCGAATGCTTACAAAGCGCCCGCCTCCTCAATGTTTGAAAAAGAGTGGCAGTTATAAGGTGTTTATTTTTCGCAGAGCAGTAGTCGATCAGGCGTTCATTGGCGGCACCGGCCAACTGGCGCGATTGATTCTCAACGTCGTTGATGTACTAGAAGTCCCTATTAAACACTGATTTTTAATATAAATTTTTTTTTTAATTTAACGAGTTTTAATAAATAGTTTGGTAATATGTCACGTTACCTTGAAATACGAATATAAATGTCTAAGCTAATTATTCGTGCTCTTCACAAACATTAATAGTAGGATATTATGGAGTAAGGTCATTACGTTGTTACCGGCAGCGTGACCAGCAATTATGTTGTCCTGGCATTTCTCTGCGTATGATCAGGCATTTTTAAAAGTCTGATCATTCAGTAGGCGAGTTAGATATGGCTCAAGTTTGCATTATTTGAAGTTGATTGAATATTTTTCTTTCCTCCTGCGTCAAGGTTGTAGGGTGATTGTTTCGAGGGTACTGGATGCCTGCTACCTTGGACTCATCTTGCGTCAGTTCTTAAAACTGTTCACGGCAGGTAACCGTAGTCCGATATTTTATTTAGATTTTTTGTTCCCATTTGTGCACTTAAAATGGGGCTCTTGATCTTTATGTTTATTTTCTGGGTGTGCTATTTGCTCATTTCTGAGAGAAAATTGAGGGTATGCTTCGAGTAAATAAATTAGAGTAAGACACGCAAGGCGCTTGAGTGCGTCTTTTTCGGTGTTCTTTTTTGTGTTTTCGCTCCTTTGTGCTGTTCTACTCATGTCTAAATAAAATATACATAAAACTTTAATCTGGCAAATTACTTCGGAAAAATTTACATATTTGTCGAAATTTGACATTTGGCAGTTAAGAACTATTCGTGCACTTCGCAAACAATAATAGCACTATATTACGGAATAAGGCCATTATGTTGTGGCCGTCAGAGAGACTAGCAAGTATATTGTTGTCTTGGCATTTTTTTTTTCGTGTGATAAGGCATTTTTAGAAGTCTGATCATTCAGTAGGCGAGTCAGATGGATCAAGTTTGCATTATTGGAAGTTGATTGAATATATTTTTTTCTCCTGCGTCAACGTTGTAGGGTGATGTCGTCGAGGGTGCTGGGTGCCTGCTAAATTGGACGCAACTGGAGGTAACCGTAGTCAGATATATTATTTTGATGTTCTTGTTCGCTTTTAGGCACTTGAAATTAGGTTTTTGATTTTTATCTTGTATGTGTGAGTGTGGTGTTTATTCATTTTAAAGAGAAAATTGAGGGTATACTTCGAGTAAATGCATTAGAGTAAGACACACAAGGTGCTTGAGTGTGTCTTTTTCGGTGTGTTCTTTTCTTTGTTTTCGTCCTTGTGTGCTATTCTTCTCTTGTCTAAATAAACATACATTCAATTTTATTCTGGCAGAGCACTTCGGCAACAATATTTGCATATTCGCCGAAGTTCTGCAGTTAGGGTTTGCGGTCATGGGAGTCTGCTGTGGTGCTGAGTAACTAATGGGGTCTAGCGTTCTGTGGTTTATGTTTTTCCTCTGTACTTGTCCTAAAGCGCAATTATGTTTCTTGACGTGCAATACCAACTCGCTCATCAATCAGCACTTTTATATGCTAACCTGCTACAGTAGTTGTACCCCTTTGACTAAGATTTGTAGGTCACCTAAGTAAATCGCGGTGACAAATTTAAACATGACCGGTGAATACAAAGTGCTTACTAATCTACGATTACCACCTGCCATGTGATAATTTTAGTTAATTGTGGTTAGTCAACAGTTAAACTGGTCACGTCTGGTAAGTATGGTTGCTGCTTTATAATGCTGGAATCAGTGGCCCATCAAATGCTCAAAATGCGTCTTAGAAAAATTTAATATTTGTTCATAGTTTCTTTAAATTGGGGATGATAGGTTTCAACTTCATATCATATGATTTCCACAATTTTTGGGGTTCCAGGCAGGCGGTGCAATCTGCCCGGTGGCTGTCAGCTCAAGCCTAATTAGTTCTGAGGCGCCCAGCTATGTTGCAGTGGAGGGAGACCTCGATGCCGCGTCGCCTGCTGGGGCAGTCCTAGTTGCATTCTGCCTCTACGTTATCTTTAACTACGAGTCCCATCACCAGCTCAGGCGCAGATTCATTCTATTAGAGTATTTAATTGATCTGAAATACTCAAGCGTGGAGTCACGTGCAACACAAGTGCAGCAAGAGCAGCAATAGATACGAGCCCTTTCTTCTTTACTCATTCGAAGACCAAATCCATAGTCTGCATTCCTCTACTCCAGCGTTCATTCCACTACTGGGGATAGGACGGGCATAGTGTACTGCTGTGCTTTAGTTGCAACGCACTAGTCATTGCTACTCGTGTCTCGGTTTGTATTGCTGTTTGCAATATGTGTGATACAGAATCTATGTTATATCACAGTGCGTTCATTTTGATTCTGGTTTGTACAAGACTTAGTCATTTGAGTTCACCCCGGTGAAGCTTCGCTACTCCAAGCAGTGTTCCAAGCATTCACTGTTATTTTCCGGGTAGACACTGATTGTTTATGTACTTTTTGTGATAATTTTATTGACTGTCGCGAAATAGAGCCCGGAAGTGTTGTTCCAGGTGCCTTTATTGCGCTTAGTGGTTTCATCTTAGAACTTTTATAAGATGTCTAGTCATGCCATTGATGTTTATGCCATTTCGTTTGCGACGGGCACAATAAAACATTGTCATTTACTTCCAGAACTAGGCTGTCTTCATCTATTGTAAGGCTCACCCTTGAAGCATGTACTATCACACCAAAAAAGGGCCACAATACCTTTTTTCAGAGGGTAAGAGTGATTCCACCAAGTGTGCATTTAACCTGTTATAAGGTGGTGAACTGGGCCAGTTGGTTGCTGTTATACATGATGGGGAAAACAGCTCGGAAAGAGCGGACTGCGAAGAACAAACACGACAGGACAGCACTTTTCTGTCGTGTTTGTTCTTCGTAGTCCGCGTTTTTTGAGCTGTTTTTGTCATCGTGTACATTTAACCCCAAGGTGGATCATAGTTCCCTCCAAAAGGAGGTGAAAGCAGCGCCCTCAAATATGTCGTCTTACCTCTCAAAAGGATTGAAGTTCCCCCATAAAGGAGGTAAGCGCTGACCTTGAAAAGATGCACTATTAACGCCAAAATAAACTAAGGTTACCTTTTAAAAGGAGACAATGTGCACCCTAACCCAGGCTGTAAGTTTGCACCCTCGTTGCAGGGGGTAACGTTACCTCCAAAAGCGGTTGCCCTGTGTGCAAGTCGGTTACCCCCTTAAGGAGGGCACTACAGTAGCCTTTTTGATAAGGGCGTAGTCAAATGCCTACGTAGCGCTCGTCTCTTCACTGATTGAACACCTGTGCCTGACGTATACTTACGCAGCCCTCGTTTCTTCAAAAACTATTTCAAACCGTATGCTTACACAGCGCTCGTCTTCTCATTGTTTGACAATGAGCGCGAGCCGAATGCTTAGGCTGCATTCGTCTCCTCACTGGTTGAGCAGGTGTGCCAGCTGAATGCCTGCACAACGCCCGCCTCCTCAGTGGTCGAAAACAAGCGCAAACAGAATGCTTAGAGAGTGTTCGACTCTTCACTGGCTGAAAACTAGTGCGAACCGAATAGCCACGTGGCGCTCGGTTCCTCACAGACTACGCGAGAATGTCAGCCGAGCGCTCATCTTAAAACTGGTTCAAAACTTTCCACTCGATCGCCTAGGCGGCACTCGGCTCCTCCGTGATTAAACACGGCCGCCAGCGCAATCCTTGAGTGCTGCTCTCTTCACCGATTCAACACGTGTGCCAAAAGAATTGTTACACAGTTACCATACAAAATATCGCAAACAAGACAAGGATAAGACGTAAACGTTCTTCTAGTTTTACTTAAGAGAAGCAAAGCATATATACGCACCACACGCGAAGCAGCAACATATAAAAATTATCAAGTTAGTATCCGACCATTCAAAAACTGAAATGAATTCCTATGGAGCCCGATTGACGTGTCGCTGACACATGCCGTCCCACTTTATTTTTATAAAGAACGCTTCCAAAATTTTACGAGCGGCAATCTCACGGCTTCTCCCCAGCAATGCGTAACATTCCACGGTTTCTTGGAAGCGGAATGTTACACTGTGTTTGTCTACTCAATGCACACTTAAAAAGGGTATATATTCTTACAGCCCTTGTCTCATATAATACACCTCAAAACTTCAGTTGGACGTACAGCCCACTGGTGTTGAACCGACGCTACCTTCTTTCTCGAGCGGCTTGATATCCGAGTTGTGCAATTTATTAAAATAGCTAATGTAAGTGTGACTGACTGCGGAACAGGTAAGCGAGATTTTCCTGGCCCTACGGCAAAACTGCAGTGTTTTAGAGCGCAGCTCTTAGGCGCCCGTTTCCGGCTTGAGCGGCAGTCGCCGTCGGCGTCGGAGTAACCGCGCGGTGCATTATGGGAAATGTCCCATAATGCACCATGCGGGAAGGAAGAGGAGGAATGAGGAGGGGTTGGAGGAGGAGGAGGAGGGGTGGAGGAGGAGGAGGAGGGAGGAGGGGGAAGTAGGAGGAGGAGGAAGGAGGAGGGAAGAGGGGAGCAAGAGGGATGAGGTGGACGAGAGGAGGGAGATGAGGAGAGAGGAGGGGGACGCGAGGAGGAGCTTGAAGTATGATGGGTGGAGGAGGAGGAGGCGGAGGCAGGAGGGGAGGAGGAGTAAGAGGGAGCATCAGGAGGTGACGAGGAGGGAGGGGGTATACTCTCCCCTCAGTACCCTTCCCTCCTCCTCCTCCTCAAGAGCTGCGCTCTAATTCGGCGTTACAGGGTATTAAAAATGTCCTTCAGTTTTTTTTTGTCTGGAGTCTTTGATACATACTTTAGCTGTTTAATATGTTAGACTGCACCGTTATCAAGTCTGTCGTAAACGTTAGGGCCGTCAGTTCCATGTAAGTGCGTTGTATGTCGAACTGAATTTTTGGGGCGTCATATATATGATGAGGGGTGTAACCTAGTCAGACCCAAACTAGAGCCAAAATAAAATAACTTGATGACGACCTTGTATTTACAGTTGTGTTCCCATGGCCCGTTTGCTCGAAGCAGGTTAAGTTTAACCGCGGTTAAAGTTAACCGCCCTTTTCTACTAGGTGCCTACAAGTACCAAGCCAACTTTGACGAGGGCTGGATGAGCGATAGCTCCGTGTTTTATTATAAGGTGGTAGCTCGTGTCACCTACTGCTTGTAGTAAATATAAGTGGCTTTCGTGGAAAAAGTTCCCGAAAAGGGGGACCGAAAAATGCACACTGCCGGGTTTTTGTGACGCAGCGCGGCATACATTTGAGCTTAAGAAACTTTTTTTGCTCGTGCTACAGATATTGGTTAAGGTAAAACTAAACTAACCCTTGATTGGAAGATTTCTAAATGTTTGGCTGTCTGAAGTGAAGACAAGCCTCGTTGAAAGTTCATTCCAAGCTCGAAAGAGGACGACGAAGTTCAGTCCTAGATACGATAAGGAAGCAGTTAGCAGTGAAAGGCGGGTGGTACGCCGGCACCATGGTTAGCCAGCAAGTAAGAACTGTATCTAATACATCATAAATTGAAAAACCTGTAATTCGGATGCAGTGAAAATAAACCTATTAGTACATTACCCTAAGAATCCAAGACAATGGCGGAAGTGTTATTCGATCCGCGCGCGCTGACCTTCCCCTTATAAAAGATTCAAAGTAAATAATAATATTAATGCTTTGACGAACGCGCGTGCAAGGCAAAACTTGTTTTGGTCGTTTTTGCTTTCGAACAGTTACAACTGCAGACGCCATCACGTGCACGGCGTGTAACTACACTCGTAGCATGCACGTCGCTGCTTGGGAAGCTTAGCAAACGGTCTATGGGGATGCTGTCTGCTTTCGTAGTGCTATCAATACGCCACCGATTGAATCAAAGCAATACACTTTCCAAAGACGTTGCCATGCCGAAAATTATCCCGTTCGTTTAGGCTTAGTAATGGCCTGAATCGAAGGACCATCTAAAAATTGTGGCGTGGAAATAACCCATGCTTTGCGATTTAGGTGGGTTAAGGCAAAGCGAAAGCCTCCTGCACTATTCATTGCTGACTAATGCGCCCGATATTGCAGCTACAACGGAATATTAGTTCCAAAGCGAGCGGCGCTCACTCACCGGGGCACCGCCAAGTTTTCCCGCCATTCTTACTCTGCTCATCTCGTGACCTAAAATTTCCCCTTGTAGGGAAACGCGGTTAACTTCTAACCGATGTTAGATTCAACGAGCTTCGAGCAAACGGGCCAGAACACCCCCGCCCCAACAAAACAAAAATTATTTTTAATGTGCGCAGGGGCTAACTACATTTAATTGCTTGTTTCCCTGCAGGGACACTGGGTCCATTTTTTGGCATGGTTAGAAATGTTGTAAATTTTTTGTGTATTTGCAACTGGCCGGCAAATAACTGCTTTGAGGTTGCGCTTTTCAGAAAAGAAGAATTAAATAAATTTATTTGTTTTTTTTAAACGCCCAAAAACACAACATAAGCAAGTTCGGTATGTTCTTGACACCACACACTAGTAAATTAAGTTGCCAAATTAATTGTTTTGCGACTCCCCTTACGAACGAAATTTATAGAAGCAGTTTCTTCCAACTTCTATGCAAAGGTACACGTCGCACTGGGCACAGCGGTGGCGTGTTTTCTTGTTGGAGCCAGCGTTTCGGCACATTGCTCCCCTTTGAAGGTCGTTCTTTACTGGCAAATCAAGTGCGTCTTGTTTGCGAAAATGTTCCTATAGTAGAGCTTTTCGCCTTTTTCTCAGCGCGGTGTTTATGTCGTCTGCGTCGTCTTGAGGAGGCCTCTTCCTTGCCGCGATGTTCGTGTCATCTTCATCGTCTTGAGAAGGTGGGTTGATATTCTGCCATGACAATGCCTCAGCCACGGAAATCTTTAAATCAAGGAAGTCAAGAATGTTTTTTTATTCACTTTGTCTTTTTGTTTGCTCTGTACTGAAGCCAGCTGTTGAAGCAAGCAAGATAAGACAGCTGAAGCATTGTGCGCAGCGTCCACTTGTTTGTGCGGCTTCGTTGAGCATACAGGGGGTGCATTCGGTCAGCTAAGTTCACACCATTGCATGTTTTCGTGGTACTTCTTGATGACGGATGGGCGCGGTACATCCAGAAACTTTTTTCTCTTTTTTAGACCACCTTTTGCACTGATCTTCGGCCTCCACTCTAAAGGCAGCCAACAGAATCACAATTGGCTTTTCGTCAACCCATTTTCTACACTCAAACGTGCGGTCTAGTCGCAGCAGCTCCTCTGAAGTGCACCGTGATTTCGTCAACAGATTCTTGTCATTTGTGAAATGGGCCTCTTTTGGCAATCTGCTTCCCATCGGAGGGCCGGTGCCAAAAGTGTCCTTCTTCGTGAGCTCGTCCATCGAATGGACCTCAGAAAATCTATGGTCTATTCAAAGCATTGATCAGGCAGGCACTGTCTCAACCAGCTTCACGACTGAGTTGCCTGACATGCCAAGGCCAACATCTGGACACGTCTCTTTGCCTTTGTAAATTACCTTGCCATAAATCAACTCGTTCTTTTCAGCAAAATCAAAGTTTTTCAGGTCCACATCGTTCGGTTTGTTAGGAATGTACTTCTTCATAGGGCAGCGCCCTGAAAATAGGATAATTTGCTCATTTACAAAAAAACAGTTGGGTCTTTCCAAGCCCAAGCAGCTCTTTCGCACCATTTCTACGAAAAGCACAACCTTCTAAAGTTCTCCCTTTTTTATCGTCATCACTGGCGTCATCGTCAAGTTGTCAGCACAGATTAGATAACAGTAAGAGAAACCGATCTCATGGCATGATTTCAGCTTCTGAACTAACAGCCAAGCTCTTGTTAAAAAAAATATATTCTGGGATAACCAATAACCCCCATTAGCATTGAACAACCCAAAACCATTTCACATTCTGGCCAGTGACTTTAGCTCTGGTTCTATGCTCCTTCCTAATTCTCTGCTTTGTTTTATCAGTCATTTCTTCGAGCATGTTGTCATCTACATACTGCTTGTAGTAGTCTACAGGCTAGAACTCGCTTCTCTCTTTCGAGAATAAACGCCCAGTTTTGACAACAGACACTTCGCTTGCTGGTGTAGAATCTACCGCCTTCGACAAAACGATCCTATGCCAAATGCCTGCGCCGCTGAAGTCGTTGTCGTCACTGTCAGTAGATGCACCAGCATACTCCTCAGAGTCGGAATCGTACACTCGCCGCGGGAGTTAATAGCTCCACGCGAGCGCGCGCTTATTTCCGAGGGGCGCTCGACTGGTGACTTGCGATAAAACTAGAGATGACGTAAGGGCGGGTCCATGCGGAGTGGACGGGGGAAGCCGCTCAATTCAAGGGAACCGTTGCTATCATCTGCCTGCGGGCTGCGTAGTTCAAATGAAAATGGGAGATGATTCTGCAGAAGTTAGAAAATACGACGTGTTCCCTTTGCTTTCCAAACAGCCATCTCATTCGTGCTTGGCGATCTCGACTTCTGCTGAATAATCTCCCCTTTTCATTCGAACTATACTTTGTTTCACCTTCGGTCCGAGCGCGGATGATGGTATGAGCCGAAGGGCCAATCAAACAGCGCAAAAAGCGCAACCTCATGGCGTGCTCTCTGCGCTTGATAGGACTAGCCGGCGTAGGAGCACGCACAGAGAGACGGCGAATACCCGCGGGTCCTATCAACTGCAGAGAGCACGCCGTGACGTTGTGCCTCTTCGCTGTTTGATTGGCACTTCGGCTCATTACATCGGCCGCGCTCGGACCGAAGCTGACACGAAGCATACACTCAGGCGTGCGGGCGTGCGGATGATAACAACGGTTCCCTTAAATCGACACGGCTTCCCCCGTCCACTCCGCATGAACTCGCCCTGACGTCATCTCTAGTTCTATCGCAAGCCACCAGTCAAGCGCCCGTCAGGAAAAAAAGCGCGCGCTCGCGTGGAGCTATTAATTCCCGCGGCGACTGTATGCGCCATTCACGTTGTTGACGTCGTCTTTATTCTCCGAGTCGGAAATATCGGAGGTTTCCTTTTCGCAAATTGATTGCAAAACTTCGATGGCCTTCTTGGTGAATAAACCTGAAATCACAAAGCAAAGTATATATTAGACTTCGGTCTGCACCCGTTTAATTTTGAGAAATGAAAATGCTCTACAGGGGACACCGTTTTCAAAAAAATTCAAGCACATCGAACGAGTGTACCTGTGCGAGGACACTGACACTCAATAAGCTTCAAATGTCTCGAAAAAGACAACATATTTCTAAAAATGGTGCCCACGTGATCTTTAGGCGTTAAGCTTTTATGGCGCGCTTCCATTGGTTTGAATGAAAGTTGCTATGAAGAAAAAAAAAGCAACTTACCCCGCCGTCGCGCGTAAATGTGAACGTGGTGATGGCCGCCACCTTTTCTCAGGAAAGGAACGAGCGATTTCGCCGAGCTCTTCATAGATCGCGCCAAACACAATGGCCTCCCAGAGGGACATTGGGTGTCTAAACTGCAAGAGCCATGTTTTTTTTTGTTTTTTTTTTCATGACCTGTGAACCTATGTTTTTGTGGGGGGAGACGGCGTCTAAGCAGGGCGAATTCTACACCCTCTTTTTAGAATGTAATTGAAAAGGTGTACCAGCCGAATGCTTAGGCTACGCTCGTCTCCTCACTGATTGAACACCGGTGCCGACCGAATACTTACGCAGCGCTTGTCGCCTCACTGGTTGAAAACCATTGCAAGCCGAGCACTTATGCAGCGCTGGTCTCTTCACTTATTTCACACGGTGGCCTGTCAATTGGCGTGTTGGAGCAGATCCAAGTTACTCCCTGGGTCACATTACGTTATGAAACATAGAGCAACGCCAGCGACGCCAGCGACACGCTCTACTCGTAGCACGCCATAAGACCTGCGAGCTTCAGTATTTTCTTTTCAAACGCACTCTTTTTTTACTTCGGTGCGGTTTTTACATTGCGCTTTTCACGAGAAAGTTTGTGCGATGTGCAACTTTTTCCCTTTCTCCTCTAAGGTGTATCCTTTCCCGGCAATATTGTGCCGGAGTTCCCACGGCGCCTCTCAACGACGGCTCTGCGTTCGCATCCAACTCGATCCTACATTTATTCTTTGTTAACACTGCCTTTTACGGAATAATAGGGGACAGGGGCGGTTTTTACGCACAAAGGGTTTATAACAAATCAAAACGCTTACCTTCACAGTCTGAATAATAGCTTTAAGGACGCAGCTTGCAAGTTCCTCGATCTGGAATAAATTACCTTGACAATTAGTTCCGCAATATTCGCGTGTACAGCCAGGACATCCTAGAAGAAAAGTCATACACCTTGACGAAAATAACCCCTGGTAAAGGGGAACATGAGAGAAAAAGCACAAACACAAACCTCCAAACACAGCTATGTGACTGGTGCGTGACTGAAAAAATCTGCCTGGTCCGGGAATCGAAACCCGGACCTCTCCATTTCAAGTGGAGCGCTCTGCCAACTGAGCTAACCAGGGGTTAAGCGTAGACCGCATGGAGAATTTTTCTGCTCGCGAAAACGCGACGCGCTATGAACGCTCGCGCGGAAGCTGACGCGGGGGCACCCGCATGCAGCCAAAGCCAAGCGCCGCCGGCCGCGCGTTATCAACGTTGCCAGATAACCGATTTCTCAACGCGCGATGTAATTGCTCACGGAAATACTACAAAATAAGAGTTAAAGTATTAAATAAGTAAATCAAACGGGTTTTCGTGTCAAAAACAACACTTTTTTCAATTTTTATATGGCCAATAAAAAGGTTTTTGAACACCTTGAATTGCGCTGGATACGAAACAGCGTACTGAGCCAGCCGCGTTGGTCGCGTCGCGAGTGGTGTGTTGTTCGCGTTGTTCGTGTTGCGTGCTTTTCTGCGCTGAGTGCAAGTAAAGTTGACTTTAGTGCAAGCTCTATTTGCCAGAATTTGAGATTTGCTCTAGTCCAGTATGGAGCGAAGGCGAAAGCTCCTCCTGCTAAGAAGTATGCTTGTGCTAAAGCAGGCACAACTGGAAAATCGATCCCAAAGAATGGGGCGCTTCTCAACCTCGTCAATGAGCATTTCATTGAATGCACGTTTGTCAACCATCGCACGTGCAATCGGCAAACAAAAAGAAGCGCAGTCAAACCGCCAAAACCAGAAGCGGTTTTCTGTGCTGAATCATGTGATGGTTCGAGCGACTCTCATTGGGCGAGAGCCGCTTCAACGCCACGGCGCGCGCGTCTTGTTCTGGGTCGGCTAGAAACCAACGCTCCCGCGAAAACGCTCGGCCGCGCGCAGGAAATGACGTCAATTTGACGCCGACGCGCCCGAATCGCGAGCAAAAACGCTCCATCCGGTCTACGCTTTAGACGTCAGTAGAGCAAACAGCTTTTATCCACTGCCACCTGTCTGACACCAACAAGAGAGAAAGGTTTGCATTTTAAAGTTATGATTATAATGCAAAAAATGCAAAGGTGCCAGCGAGCTGGACAAGAATGACGAAAATAATCCCTGGAGAAAGGGAACAAGATGGACACAGGACAAACACGAATCTCCAAACACAGCTAGGTGACTGGTGCACGACCGAAAAAGTCCTCCTGGTCGGGGTATCGAACCTGGCACCTCTCCATTCGCAGTGGAGCGCTCTACCAACTGAGCTACCCGGACCAGGCAGATATTTTTCCGTCGCGCACCAGTCACCAGTTTATTCTGTTACACTGGCTGATGAGACAAAAAAAAAATCGGTGTCATGCGAATTGCGGTACGCATGATTTGTGTATTTTGTGAATTTACAAACCGAACAACAGCATTGATATAAGTGTGTACCGCAAACCACGTGACACAGAATTTTTTGAATTTTTCGTCCCATTAAGAGTGCAACGAAATAAGTCAGTAGTGCGGATATTTGTACGCAGATGAAATACCACGCCATTTAACGAGCTGCGCGGCAAAAATGATATGACTCATTTATAAGAAGCGTTGAAAAATCGTCTGTTACGATGGGACTTCGTCGTCTTCAATCAGCAACTGGCAAGACGTGCGGCTCAGCTCCGGCCAAGTCACACGCCCTGTTCCAGGTTGAGCTAGCGACATGTTCGCAGGGCTCATAGCTCACCACCAATCTTTTTCAGTTTTTTCTCGCAAATAACAGGTAAATATACCACCACTTAAACTTAAACCTAGCGACGAGGATAAGCGTGAATGGTTGAGTGAGGATGGCGCGAGGTTAATTTTTGGACTACAGATTTGGTACGAGCTTGACGTCCTAGAAGAAACGGCTCGAACTCTATTTGAGGACAACGACGTCACCAACCCTTCCAAGAAGCAAGCTCTACTTTTCAGCGTATGTGTGGAGGAAACCTACGGCGATTCACTTCACCTAAAATCGTCCATCACGCAATTTCGAATCTGGTCCGTCGGAACTACTCGGGCGATGGCGATTACACAAACGTGATCAAGAGCCTCACGAAATCATTCCCAAATATGTCGATGCTCTGCGAGCTCTTGCAAAAGAATGCAACTTTGGCACAACATTGGTCACGACCGTCGCACCTGCCTTGCGAACCCCACAAGCGCCGATCGGCTCCACTACCCAACAATCGGCAATTGGCACCGGGAGCACAATGCAGCAAGCATCGGTGGAACAGTTTGTAACATCTACAGTTCTTCCACTGGAAGTTATGCTCCGCGACCGCGTCATATGTGGCCTTCAAGACGTTCACCTCCAGGAAAGATTACTCTTCGAGAGAGCTGTTACTTTCCAGAAAGAGTTTGATTTGGCTAAGGCAATGGAATGAACAACAACCCATCCATCAAAAATGAGAGACGATGTCGACAAGATCCATCAAAACTCCGCCACATTACGCGATACGGCATCAAAGTCACAGCCGAAAAACCGGGTCCACAATTGTTGCTACAGATGCAACAACGATAATGATCTACCAGAGGACTGTCGTTATCGCAAGAGCACTTGCAATTACTGCAAAAAGGTTGGTCATCTTGAGAAGGCTTGCACCTCAAAGAAGAATTAAAGACAATCAAGATGACTCATCAAGCGACTCATTCGAGTTCGGACCATGAGGCAGAACATTATATCCTCTGCAAAACGCACGAGAAATCACCAAGTCGACCCTATTTTCAAATTACCCTCACCGTCGAGAGTAAAACCTTGCATATGAAAGTCAAATTGGGGGCTGCAATGACGCTCATCAGCTAAGTAACCTTTCGCAGACTATGGTCTAAAGGAATAGCGAAACTGCAGTCTGAAGAGAAGCAACTGTGCACGTGGTCACGGCAAACGCTGCCAGTTCTCGGCAAAATTCAGGCAAACGTACTGCAAACAACCGCCGCAAAAGCGCAACCAGTCAAACTCACTCTGCCTGTCGTAGAAGTATATGGAGCAAGCCTCCTTGGCAGGCACCATTGGACATTTCCTTCTCTGAAGTGAATGCCGTGACCTTCACCTCACTGCAGAATGCCTTGAACAGATACCAAGATGTTCCCACCGAACTGCATAACGGTCATAAAGGGTCACCCATATATAATTCAATGCAGCCGGACGCACCACCCGAATTCCTCCTGAAGTGCCGTTCAGTTCAATTCGCTATCCGGGATTCCGTGCTCAATGAGCTGGATCGCTTGGAAGAACAAGGAATAATAGAACCTGTCCTATCTTCTGAGATGGCAACTCCAGTAGTGGTAGTAAGGAAGAAGAATGTATCGCTTAGACTTTGCGGTGATTACCGGAGCAGAGTCAACGCATCTCTCAAGCCTGGGACCTACCCACTTCCGATGGTACCGGAGCTCCTCACAACAATCACTTTAGAAAGCATTCTTCAAACATTGACTTGGCACAAGCCTACTAGCAGCTGCTACTTGACAAAGCTACGTCTGAGGTATTTTGCATCAATACGATCAAGGGACTGCACCACGTCAAGCGTTTACCCTTCGGCGTATTTGCAGTCCCGGCAATCTTTAAATAAATTCAAGGTATGTAGCGTCAATGAATGTGGCGACGCCCGGCTACCGGGCGTCGCGACATACCTTGATGACATCCTCATCACTGGCTTCATCAAGGACCGGCATTTAGACCGACTCGAAGCAGTTCTGCGTCGTTTGAGTCAAGCTGACCTCAAGGTCAAGAAAGAAAAGGGCGATTTTGATATGCCAGAAGTTGAATTCCTCTGGCATGATGTAGGCATCCGGCCGACACAAAAACGTCAAGGTGATTGTAAAGCGCCAGAGCCAAAAGACAAGTTGGTATTACAATCTTTTTTTTTTTAATGATTGCCTTCTAGTACAAATTTCTAGACATCGAGCAACAGTAGCCGGAAGTTTGCATTTCTTGCTCGACGAAAATGGGCCATGGAAATGGGAGTCTCGACACTGCAATTGCCTAAAAGAAAGACGTAGGGTGGAAGTTCGTGTGGTTTTCAGATGCCAAGGTCCTCGCACGGAAGGACGAGGAATCAAACATTCTCAGAATCTCTAGCCTATTTGATGTTGACGAAATACCAAGTTAAAGAAAATATTTTCGGCCCTAGAGTAAGAAAAAAGCTATGATGAAAGAAAAACTACCTGAGTCACGATTGCCAGGCATTCAGTAAAAAGTATAAAAATTGTGGAAACAGTTTCCGCGATACATTTGAACATGAGAAGCATTAAACATAAGATAGACGATTTTGAAGTACTTTTACACTCGCTGAGTGTAGAATTTAAAACCATCGTACTCACGGAAACCTGGCTAGCAAAAGAGGACATGCCGCCATACCTTCAGGGTTATAACTGCAAAAGCCTGAGCAGAGAGAATAAAGGGGGAGGCGGAATCGCAGTTTATATTAAGGATGATTTAAAATATCAGGTTAATTGATGATCTCACTAGAATGAATAAAAATGTAAAAGTTTGTTTGTGTAAACATCAGACGCCGTAGTTGCTGCCTTGTACAGACCGCCTTCGGGCAACATGCTTGAATTCATGGAATTTCTTGAAAAAGAACTGTTTCCTTTCATCAATATATGCGTCATTTATGATTCTTGGCAATGTAGTTAGCAATACAATTTCAGATGACCCTTATGCGAGAGACCTTCAAGATATCATCCACCAGCAAGCATGTAGCAATCTAATAATTCCGCCAACCAGGGTGACTGCAAACACGGTAACGTCCTTCGACGTTTGCATCACAGATAGTTGTCATGCTACAGCTAGCATAATTTTATATGATATCAGAGAACGTTTACATATCTTTTGCTTTGGGTCTTCTTGAATCAGGGAATTAAACCGTAAAATAGAGAAATTCTGGCACCGTTCAATAAACGACGCAACACTGGGACGTGTTGGCTACATAATAGAGCAACAAAATTGGGATGACGTGTACGATGCGTGCAACCCCACGCGCGCCTAAAGGCACTTCTTGATTAAATATAAACGATGTTATGAAGCAGCCTTTCCTCTACGGGAGAAAAAAAAAACGAAAAGAAAAAGTTAAGAAAGCCTTGGGTAACTAGGTTCCTTCATAAACGAATAAAAGAAAAGAACAGTAAATACCATACAGTTATTAAATGTCGTGATCCTCACTTATTGGCCGAGTTTAAACAAATTAGAAACGAAACGAACAGAGACTTGAAGAATGCGAATTGTGATTTCTTTTAAACTCAACTTCACGATAGACAATTTAACCAGCAGAAAGCAGCGTTGCAGTGTTAAGGAAATCGTAATAGATAATGCAACTGTCACTGGAAAAGAACTCACAGATGTGATTAATCAGCATTTGATTAGTATTGGGCGAAAATGACAAAATTGTGGGTGACTGCATATCTGCAAGATATCAGATAGAATCAATCATGCTTACTCCAACAACACCATTGGAAATTGAAAAAAAAATTATTAGAAGTTCAGAAAATGATGTCGCTGCTGGAGATGATAAATCATTGCTTTACCGATTAAGCACACAATGAGCATAATTGGTCTTGTGTTTTCACATATAGTTATTAATACAAGCCGTCTGGAGACTTTCCTGATGAATTAAAAATAGCCAAAGCTACTCCCGTGTACAAGGGAGGTGGAGAGAATATAATTACTAATTACAGACCAATCTGTGTTCTCTTAGCATTCTCAAAATTTTTCGAGAGAGCTTTAAATTGATAGGCTAACCTCCTTTCTTCACAAAGATTCAATAATAACACCGGCTCCATATGGCTTTCAGAAAAATAAAGTCCGGAACTAGCACTAGTTTACATGAAAGATAAAATTGTTGAAAATATTGAAAACAAAATGTTCACGCTTGGTTTATTTTTATATTTACGAAAAGCATTTGATACTGTACAACACAATATTTTATTGAAAAAGCTAGAAAACTATGGGGTACGAGGGTTGGCGTTAAGTTTGATTAAGGCGTATCTTAGTGACCGTTACCAATATGTATCTATAAGTAATTAGTTATCTCGAAAAATGAAGATAAAGTTTGGTGCACCTCAGGGCTCTATTTTAGGCCTTTTGATATTCCTTCTGTACATCAATGATATAACTAAATTTCCAGACTCCCCTTAGCTAATACTGTACGCCAATGATACTAACTTCTTTATTTCGGGAGTGACAAAGAGGTGTTTAGAACTGTCAGCTAATACATACCTATTAAAACTAACAACATGGTTACAAATCAATCGTTTAAGCTTCAACCCTAGTAAAACAAAATATGTTAATTATAAGCTGGCCCATAGGCAACACAGCAGCTGTATCAACATAATGTTTGAAGGTACCTTGCTGGTTTCTGGTAGCATATATAAAATACAAAAACCATCTACTCATATGGCTAAAAAAACATTGTACTATTCCCTAATTTCTTCTAAAATTAGATATGGAGTCTTTATTTGGGGAGCAACTACAGCTTCGAACTATAATAAGCTAGTCATCTTGCAGAACAAAATATTACGTATGTGCGAAAAATTGAAAAGAGGATAAAAGAAATTTATGTAGACAACCAGTCTTCATAACATATAATATGCTGAAAGCAGACCAGATATATTACTTCAAACACTTGCAATGGATTTATATGAACAAATTGTACATTACGCCAACTGGCAGCTTGAGTGTATACGCCCTTCGAGACGCATAGCGAAAGATGTCTACTATAAGGACTAACTATGGCCGGCAAAAAATAACTTTTCAGCTAACGAAAACTTTAACTAAAAAAGATATAAACATAGATTTTAACAAACCTGTTTATCAATTCAAAAACGAATGCAGAAAATTTCTGGTGGGAAGTGGTATTTCTTTTTCATCAACTTGATTTTGGCATATTTTTTAAATCAAGTTTTACACAAGTGAGTGCAATTCAATGTCTATGTCTCTTTGTTTACGGTGCATGTATATGTGTGTGTGTATATATATATATGTACAATCAGCACGGAATGAAACCCGAACGCCTGAACGCGTGGCCATCGATACAGGCTGCTCCACCTGGAGGGCTCCTGAGAACTAATGAAAATGCACCTGGGTGCGAGGGTGCGGGTCCTACTAAGATGTCCTCAACCCCGCGCGAGGCGCCTGGGACTTCCGCGTTTCGCCGGTGGCGCGCTGTAAGCGCAGTCACTCGGGGTGCTTTTCTTTCGCCGCACTGTCGCCCGGTCGACACCGGGCGGCCGCTTAACCTGGCTATAGCTCTTTGCGATAGGCCCTGCTCAGACAGGGTGATGCATTTATTCCGCTTCGGAATTGATACACCTGGCATATCGGCGGTTACCAAAGAGAGCGTCAGCAAGCAATTCTTCGCTTTTTAAGATTCCACTGATAACCTCACACAAAAACGTGGGCATTGCTCATTAAAACCGAGGCATCCGCGTCGGTCTGTTGCAGCAGTTTTTTTTTTTTTCATAAAGAGTATGGTCGTGCGAATAAACAAATTTTACATTGCGTTTATGACGTTTCACTATTTCTCGAAAACCGCGCGTGGCACGTTGTTCATTGGAGCTGCAGCGTGGTTCCAGTGATACGTCATCAAGCACTACGGGTCTTCTGTGCACGAAATGTTTCAACTTTCATTTCGCCCTTGCGATACACAAAGCGATAATCAATGACAGCGCTGAAGAGATATCGCTGGGAATCCGATATACAAAGCGAGTGACAGTGCTTTTTGTATCGGATGTGACGGCGCTGACAGCGCACCACCGGCGAAACGCGGAACTCCCAGACGCGCCGCTCGAGGGTCGAGCTCATCTTAGTAGGACCCGCACCCTCGCACCTCGGCGCATTTTCATTAGTTCTCAGGGGCCCTCCAGGTGGAGCAGCCTGTATCAACGGCCACGCGTTCCGGCGTTCGGGTTTCATTTCGTGCTGACTGTACGTATGTATATGTATATATAGGGGTGTATGCATATACTGTATATATATGCACATCCTGATGAAGGCCGGACTCCGGCCGAAACGTCGAAAATAAACCGTCCGTTGTTGCTGTTTTCACCACGGGTTTTCTTTTTCTTCTCAGTTATATATATATATATACACGAAAGAAAACGCATTTGAGACGGTTGTTGGAGTTTTTAAAACATATTATTGATAAACGGCGGGGGGACCCGCTTCCCGAGGTGATAACGCTGGGCCTACGCACCAGCCGGAACCAGTGCTTCCTGACTGCCACCCGGCCACCATGACGCCCCAGCCCTCGGCAGAGGCACCTACTTGCTTAGAAGACGACGCCGGCGGACGCCCTGCAGGACAGAGGGGCCAGATCGCCGAGCCTGCCCCTCAAGCGCGCTACAATCTGCGCAAGATTTACAGCGCGGCTCTCTGCTCGCGACAGGACTGACGGTCTTCGCCTAGTACATCACAAGCTCCTCCTGTTTTGAGTGAGATACCTGTTAAATTTTCAACACATTTTTTTAGAAATTAGGAAGTTAGTGACAAAAGGATACACCACGAGTCACATGCCGCATACCTTGAGACTTGCCTCGACGCGCGCATTGCTCCCAGGGGTTTACAAATCGTTTTTCCACCTAGTATGACAAATCTCTCCGAAAGCGATTTAAAAAAATGGAATGCGGTGCTTACGAATGCTTCTCTCGATTTAGTGAAAATAGTTAAAAATCACTGTCAGACAACTTTAACAAATGTTCGAAGGGTTGAAAGTAATTTGCTTCGCGCCAACGAACTGTCACCGCAGGAAACCGCATCCCTAAAAGCATTTGAAGAAAAGAAACGCGGGATCATCAAGGAGGTAAAGAATAGTAAGCTAGCTAGGGATAATATTAAATACCCCCCGACGACGGTGAGTGCACGGGACATGCAGAAGAACTTTCTTGATCGTAGCAACATAGTTAATTTATCCAGTGTAGAGCTAACCCACGACGAAGAGTCGCTTCGCGCCAACGAACTGTCACCGCAGGAAACCGCATCACAAAAATCATTTGAAAAAAAGAAACGTGGGATCATTAAGGAGGTAAAGAATAGTAAGCTAGCTAGGGATAATATTAAATACCCCCCAACGACGGTGAGTGGACGGGTCATGCAGAATAACTCACTTGATCGTAGCAACATAAATAATTTATCTAGTGTAGAGCTAACCGACGACGAAAAGTCGCTCCTCTCAAGGGGTCTTAACTTCTGCCCGACCACAGGCCAGTACGACAAATTCCCTCTCCACCAGGACCTTGATAATTTCGCACGAAGCCTTCGGCTCCAGGAATTCTTCTTTGAAAGGCCCCAACAGGGCGGATCTCCTATGCCTTCGACATCGTCCGGCTGGACTCCCGGTCCCAACAGAGATAAGCATCTAGACCTTTATATCCAGGCGGTCCAAAAGGACATTGTGTCAGCTTATAGAAATCAGAAACCGAATCACTATAACCTCTCGCTTCCCGAACGCAAGGCTCTCAAGGATATAGGTAAGAGAACCGATATTATAATCAAACCAGCTGACAAGGAGGATGCCATAGTTATACTCAACATCTCGGATTACATAAAAGAAGGCTATAGACAAGTAAACGATGCCAAATTCTACCGTCATCTAAACAGCGACCCAACTAGTCAGCATGCCAAACTTATACACCAGCGACTTATCCAGCTAGAGAAACAAGGTGAAATTACCGACAAAACTTTACGGGTGCTAACTGCTAAACACGCCGTACCTGGGCGCTTCTATATGTTACCTAAAATCCTCAAAGAAGGGAGTCCCGGCCGCCCCATTATGACGGGCTCAGGAACGCTCACCGAGCCAATTTCTAGTTTCGTTGATAACCTCATCAGACACATCCCACCTACCTTCCCTTCGTACATTCGGGACACGACTCACTTTCTCAAAGAAATTTCTAAACTTAAAATACCCAAGGATGCTTTTCTAGTGACAATGGACGTAACTGCTTTGTACACCAATATTCCCCATAAAGACGGTATAGAGGCGATTCTGAGGGCATATGAAGTCCACAGGAGGGACGAATTCCCGGAGGGCCATGTTCTGGCTGCCCTTTCGAGCCTGGTTCTTGAGTTAAATAATTTTGAATTCGACGGCGAATTTTTTCTTCAAACTAGAGGTACCGCAATGGGCACGAAAATGGCCTCGAACTTTGCAAATATATTTATGGGCGACCTAGAATCAACTTTTTCTCGCATCCTGCCCAATCCAACCGATGTTCTACACAGAGTTGGGCAGTATCGTGATACAAATGTATCGCGATAGTATTTCAGAAATACATTTCGTATCTGTATTTCTGTATCGCCATAGATTTATTTCACCAGTATCTGTATTCCTGTATCGAAATAGATTTTGGAATGTTTCGTTGTATCGCGATACAATCAGGACGAAATGTATTTCGTTACATTTCTTAAGAAATATTCCTCCCACCTCCACCCCCCCCCCCCCCCCCGCCCCAAAAAAAAAAATTCGAACGCATTTTTTTATTTTTATTTCTTAAGGCATCAGGGTTGAGAGATGCTGGGGCATTGTTGCTATGCTGACCAAGGTTCCTTCCGATTCTCCAAACTATTTTTCTATGCGTCCTCCTCTCCTTCTGAGAAGTGTTGCGTAGTCGGGGACTCAAACCAGGTGGCATGCCAGGATTGGGGTCAGAGCATCTTCTGCCGCAGGTCCTTAGGTAGGAATTTCTTGAGTCATTGTTTGCTGGCATTCAATGTCCGCTTATAAATGTATCTCTTGCCTTAGCGTACACAGTACACCCAGCCGGCAAAGCTGAGTCACACCCAGTCCGTTGCAGCTCGAGCCTGGCGGTGGTTGACTTGAAATAGTAAGATGACTCCCGCAGTGAAGTTCACACATATTCAAATCACCGTGATTCGAATGCGTCTGCGGCTGCGCCCGTAATACTGCACGGCTCAAGGATACGTCATCAGAAGACGTGAACGTGACCCACTGCTCTTGGGATCCGAAACCCAGGAAGGAGGCGAGACGTGGCCTTGCTGTGCCGACCCAGCCTTCGCACACCTGCTACTCGTCACGAGTGCACTGTTTCTCGGAGAGCTCGCACCTGTGCCGGCAATACCAGGTCGCAATCCACGAGGTCTCTGTTTGGGTGATGCTAGGCGAAACTTGATGACTGCAATCCATGCGTTGGTGGCGGAGGGTTTGCAGGAAGGACGTTCACAACAGGGATGCCATCGTATCATTTTTTCAACCCTAACAGAAGATGAGACACGTGTTCCAGGACGGTTCAGGTGGTCCACTATTCTTGAAAATCCCAAATGGCACTGCCTGCATGATCTTCAACGATGAAACCTACAACGAAAATACCTATTGCACTTTGCTATACTAGCGTGGTAAAGTTTCATGTTCAAGGCCACACCTACAGATAAAGAATACCAGTTCATTCCACCGTGACGTCATTTGATCAATGTTGGCAGAAACGTCCTTATTGGACAGGGGCGTGGTGATGTTTTGATGGGAATCAGGGTGACAGAATTTATTTAGAAGCCGAAGTCTTTTCGCATTCCTCGTCAGGCAGACAGGATGTCAGGGAAGGGACCGCGATCAGTCCTTGATGAAACGTTTCTTTGAGCCCATTGAAGATTCCTCGTCCTCCGAAACCACTACCTTCAAGGCAAAGTGCCAAGCCTGTATACGCGAAAGTAATTTCGGGATCAAAAACTTCCACTTCAAGCTTCATCTCAGTTGGCGTCTCTAAGAAATGTGAAATGTATTGCAGTATTAGTATTTCTGTATTTGTATTTCTGCCCTCCCTAAAATGTATTCCTGTATTTGTATTTTCAAATACTTTTTGCCTCTATTTAAAATGTATTTCTGATACGTATCACGATACATTTTTACAGAGGTATTTTAGTATCAGTATTTTGGCTACTATTTTTATGTATCCCAGTATTTGTATTTCCAAATACATTTTCGAGTATTTCTGCCCAACCCTGGAACTTCTACAGAAGGTATATTGATGATGTATTTTTTATCTGGTCACACACAGAAAATGAGCTTCTCAAGTTCATCGCAGGTTTTAACACCCGCACACCCTTCCATTTGCTTCACACACACAGCTACTCGAAAACGTACATTAATTTCTTAGACGTTAGAGTAATTATTAAGGACACAACTCTGGTCACTCAACTGTATCGAAAGCCCACGGATAGCCAGAGATACTTGCACTTCGACAGTTGTCATCCTAGACCTTGCCGAACCAGCATTCCGTACAGCCAGGCTCACAGTTTTAAACGTGTATGTTCTAATAACGATGATTTTGACTCCAACGCCAATCAACTACGCGAGGTTCTAAAAGAACAGAAATACCCAGAAAAAATCATAAATGACGCCATCAGTAAGGCGCGCTCCCACGATCGCGACCTCTTTTTAGGTGACTGCGGTCCCCAAGCGGAGACAAGCCGACAGGCCAGCCTCGTGCTGACCTTCAGCAATAAGTCTCCAAGTGTCACAGCCATATTAAAAAAAAAAAAAAAAAACATTTTAATATTTTACAACAAAGTGAACGCCTTGCAAAAGTTTTACTACCGTCCTCCGTGTGGTGTACAGACGCTCGCGCTGCATTAAGGATTCCTTAGTTAGGTCCAAGCTAACTACCACTGAGAGCACTGGAAGTGGGTCATGCGGAAAGTCAGGATGTGGGGTGTGCCCACGCGGAACACCGAGAAACTTCATGCAAATTACTAACTCCAACTTCACCTACAAAATTTATGGCAACTTAAATTGCGACACCAGTAGTGTAATATACCTTTTACAGTGTAGCACTTGTGGCGCGCAGTACGTGGGCCAGACAGAGACACCTTTCCGATTGCGGTTTAATAATCACAGATCGCATGCAAAATCAAACCCCTCATTTTCCGTTTCAAAACATGTTAGCGATCCAAAGCACTCATTCGATAAGCTCCAAGTCACATTTTTACAGTCTGGTTTCAAAAGCAACCGAGATCGCGAACAAGAAGAATCGTACATTATTCCCAAGTTAAAAGCCGTGATCAATAAACATCCCGGCATTATGTCGTCCATTCACGCGGTGAACACACACGATCCTCCTGTATTACCGTAAGCCGCCACCTGTGGCACCGGCCAAAAAGGATCTGCCGCTGCAGCACCGAGGAATTTGCCTCAAGCAAGGCAGCACTGCTGCAGGCAGCAGTCAACAGCCTGAAGTCTGCTAGAAAGGTGGAGCCTGACGAGTGTCAGGGTTTCCGCCTCTTGATGCAGGGTCTCGCTCGCACCATCTCAAGGGGGGCCAGCAGGCAGCTTGCCATGCTTGATGCTCACAAAGTGTTGATGGAGGCATTCATATCCGCACAGGTGGTTGCGGTGGATGCACCAGAGTAAAAGGAAGTTTGTGTATGAGTTCTCTTTATGTTTACTTGTTGAGCAGTAGCTGACATATTTTTGTAAGTACATTCAGCACAGGGAAAAGGTACAAATAAGTGGATGTTTGTTTCTAGCATATCACCACCTATTGCCTTAATTTACGCCACACAATACTTATCCAAACTTGGTTTGTCTAGGTTGACGTCGATAAAAACAAAGAACCGATATCAACTCGGAAGCCATAACCACCAAAGCTCAGTGGTGATCCCTAATCTTGTTAATCTACTGTTACTGTATTGCGTTCACTATAAAAATATGGTTGGTGATGCTTGTAATATGCGTCAGTGTACTATATATAGGCAAATAAGGAAATTTTGTGGGATTAGAAAAATCTCGGGGTGGCATCCTTTTGGCAGGTTGTGAAGTAGCAAAGGTTGGGGAAGAATATTTTAACAAATGACACAGTCCATTATTTCAGTAACTTCCACTGCCAAGAGACTTGAACTTCATCCCAGAAGTACTCGTTGAAGACCATTCAAGCGGCTTTGGCATCGGGTAATGGCGTGTCACCAATGCGTTGCAGGAAGAAGACTACCTTGTCGTTAACGACTTTCCTCCATGTGTCACCGCGTACTGTTCCTGAAGGGGAGCAAGAATCAAATCATTTTGTAGAATGCAATAGGCATATGCTAACAGCATACGAAATTAAGGCCTTATTGGGCGCGCTAAGTCCGTACACATTTACTCCTACTCTGAGGCCCTGAGTTTTATAATCCGAGCGCAGCAGCTGAATAGAGCTTAGCATACAGGAGTGCGCCACACCGAAACAATCGACGAGCCGCATATGCCACTTCTGACAGCGCGGTTATGATGAACTCACCTTCTCGTGGATAGGGGTGGCATAAGCCAAAATTGTTTTTGAATATAAATTAATTAAGGTCTCTGTGGCTCAACCGAATAAACAAAAAAAGGACGATGACGTTTGAAACTTCATATAGGAATGTATTAATATTTGTTGAAAGATTTGAACACACGCTTGTCAACGCAGGGAACTGTTAAATTTGTCAGTTGTGCTGTGGTTTCGTCTTGCAGAGCAAGACGGAACCCATGGATCTGCAACGTCGATACCGACGCAGCACCGTTCATTAGATAGCATGTCAGTTCGTTTTCAGGTGAGATGCATAAAGAAACCTTTTCCGCAACAATATATATTGTTTCGGCTCTTTGATGTAGGTATCTTTATTCGCTGGGCTAAGCATTTCAAAAGGGGCAACGGTGCAAATCTCCTCTCCTCTCCACATCTTTT
This sequence comes from Ixodes persulcatus, assembly GCA_013358835.2. Classification (NCBI taxonomy): domain Eukaryota; kingdom Metazoa; phylum Arthropoda; class Arachnida; order Ixodida; family Ixodidae; genus Ixodes; species Ixodes persulcatus. The sequence goes on from JABSTQ010005762.1 coordinate 38,642, forward strand.
TTGTCGTGTTGCGATCGGCACGCTACCGCTTGATGGAATAATTTGTTTGCAGGGGAGATGCACGAACAAACCTTTTCTGGAACGCTAGTCGCTGTTTCGCTTTGAAATCAAATTCTTTTACCTTGGTGAATGAAGCACTATCCAATTGAAAAGTGAGAGCAGTCCGGGGGCGTTTTTGTCTCGACGAAGTTTTGGTAAGCACAACCATCTCGTTTGCGGACTTGACATCACAGAGCGCGAAAACGTCACTTGAGCTTTGAAAAAAATATTCGTTGCACAAAGTGCGCGCTCGAGGGTCAGTCTCCGTCGGCGCCCCTCTTTGTTTACTGAATGAAGCGCGAAACTCCCAAGCTCCGGAGAGCGGACTTAACGCGCCCATTATTAACCAAAAAAAAAAAGAACTATCAAACTCAAAAGTGTCTACGTTAGTCGAGGCGTGTCTCTTTTTTCTTTCTTTTTCACTCCGCTTTTTCCCACCTCAATATCATATTAGTCATTATATTCAGCTTACACCAGGCTGATGTACTCTGGCTATTTTCTCGCTTATCTTATGCTACAATTCGACGAGATAAGAGTGCCGCTAGGGAAAGAAGCGCAAAATATAGGAAGATATGACGGAAGTGGCACAACGGTGACATAGCATTAAATGCGACGGTTTAAGCGGGCAACTATCACCAAGCAACTGTAGGATCACAATGGCAGGAATGGACTGCTTTTATTGCTTTTGCTTCAGAACGGATGTCTTGCTATGTAGTATCTTAACCAGTATGAAATGTAATACGACCCGATTTCTTGCAAGAACTATGGTGCCGATTATGTACCAGTGGTGAGATGTGAGACCCAGTAGCGTTATATACGAGCATACGCGAGTCACTCTTCTGTTAGTTTGCTTGGGCACAACATGTAAAAATCTAACTCAAAACCGTTTAAGCGACCGTTTTAAGGGGCGAATCCACTACATTTTTTCGATTTTTGGTTTATGACTATTTTTTACTAAGTTCGAGCAAGCATGAATCATCAAATTAATTTGTTCTTTGGTAGTGCTTATAGTTTTGTAGATATCCAGTTTCAAAGTTTCGTTTTTGGCGCTTCTGGTGAAACCGAAACTATAGGATCCTCCACTGCGGCAATATCAGGGGTAGCAACTTCCGTACCTTTGCAGCAACTGGGCTCTGTACGAGTGCCTGCACACTCTGCGTCTGCCAAGGAAACTGCCCGACTGCTGAGCTGCAGATCGATTTGGTGATACCCCTTTAATTTCTCGGCAAAAAGAGTGAATATTCAAAGGATAGTCCAATAAAAAGTAAATACTATGAACCATTACCTGAGAAGCCCAGGTAAGCGGGCAAATAATGCGAAATTCGGGTTCACAGTTGGTTATTTATGTTTTGGTTTAAAAAGAGAGTGACTCTCTTTTTGAGAGTCACTTTCTTTTTAAACCAATTCAATAGTTCAATTTCAACGGATAACTTGCAAGGACCTCGGCCTGACAGAAGAATCACCCGTTTATGAGAACAAGCATTTGTGTCCCTCTATGAAAAGGTTGCTCGGAATGGCTGCGTCGAGGAAGCGTCAATTCCAGTGGCGATATGTCTGGGTGCAAAATTGCAAGATTCTAGCAAGGAAGGCGTATAGACCTCCTGTCATTCAAATTTCTTGTGAAGGCGACCTTGATAAGATCTGTTAACCCTAAAAAAAGGGGGAAAATATATTTGTGTTGGTACATTTTTTCTTTCAGTATGGCTGTAAATCTCGGTACCATGACACTAGAAGATCAAATGATTTCTTGAAAATCCAGAATAATACACTAAAAAGCTTTTTCAATTTAAATGTATTGTCTGCACATTCGAAAGGAGATGATCTTACATTGTTTTTTTATTGAATCGAAACTCCTTTTAATGTTATAATGTTAACAGAAACATGGTATTAGGACGATGATGATGCTTTTGTTCTTTCGGGTTATTATAGTTTTTTCTTAAATCGCGACTATGGTCGTGGAGGCGGTGTGTCACTGCAGGCTAATGTTTCGGCTATGTGCTCCTTTGTGATTTTTTTGTTGTTACTGCGAACTATGAAATAGTTTGTATTAGAAAAAACTCTTCTATTTATTCTGTCTTATATCGCCCGCCAAATGGAAATATTTCGGCGTTTATAATTTTTTTAGAAGAGTTATTTTGTTTGCTAATGAAGAATGCTGTAAGTTGTATCTAGGTGGTGATTTTAATAGAAAAATGTTCGAAGCTTCCCGAGTCACCGATGACTTTGCAAGTTTGTTGAAGTCAAATAATTTCAGTAATGTCATAATTCCTCCAGCTCGCGTTTCATGCTCGACGTCAACATTAATCGATCTGTTTATAACTAACGACTGTGAAGACTACATTAGTGCTGGTGTGCTGGGCTATGGGTTAAGCGATCATCTCCCAATTGTTATGTTCATTAATAACAATGTGCCATGTGACAGGGCTATTAACCTTCAAGTAATGTCCCGAAATATTAACGCTAGAACACTCGAAAAGTTTAGAGAAAGAATCGGGGCTATCAACTGGAGTCATGTGTTGAGGGAAACCGATGTTTATGAATTGCTATAACCTCTTTTTAGACATGATAAAAGACGCGTACTCTTCTTCGTTTCCGTACAAGGAAATTCGCTGTAATAAGAAGTGCAAAAAACCCTGGGTCACTAGACGACTCTTAAGACTTATTAAAAAATAATTTTCTTTATGGCAATTGTCTTAGGACACGAAATGAAAAAAAATGTTGATGAATTTAAAACATTTAAAAACTTTGTCAATACAGAATTGAAACGAGCTAAACACCGCTATTATGCCGATCTATTTGACATATCTTGTTTAAAGCAACCGGAAGTCGTATGGAAACATATGCGCTCCCTAATACGGAATCCAGCTCACGGTAGAGCAGTCACTAATATAAGTATAGGCGATAGAACTATTTCTGGTGTAGAACTTGCGAATATGTTCAATGATTATTTTATGAGCGTAGAGAAAATTACTTATAACAGTTCTGCAGCAAATAACATCCCCAGAATAAATGAGACAATGTTTTTGAACACATTTGATACTAAAGAAGTACTGTCTACTTTCATGAATATAAAAAAAAACAGTCGTAGCCATGACTGTGAGGATCTTCAAATTGGGCCGGTGAAATGTGTAGTTGACTTGCTATTGCCATGTATAACTCATCTGTACAATCTTAATTGTCTTCCGGTATATTTCCTAGAAGGATGCAAATCGCGAAAGTATCCGTAGTGTATAAAGGTGGTGATCGAAATGACAAAAGTAATTATCGACCCATATCTATCCTTCCTGTCTTTTCGAAACCGATTGCAAAAATTGTGCATTCTCGACTACTGCATTTTTTGAAAAATACTCCCTACTGACTGATCCTCAGTTCGGTTTCAGGAAACTTAAATCTACGGAAACTGCGTTAGTGGTGCAGAAGGAAATATTATTAGAAAATTTCGAGAAGAAACTTTTAACGTTGAGTATATTTATAGACTTAAGCAAAGCCTTCGATAGGATAAATCATCAAATTCTTCTAAATCAACTTGAACGTTACGGCATCCGAGGTATCCCATTATAGCTCATAACGTCTTATTTACAATATCGATCCCATTAAGTTCGAATTAGAAATTATGTATCTACTACTGAACAAATTTACTCCGGGGTTCCTCAGGGTAGTATTCCAGGGCCTATGTTGTTTCTCGTATACGTGAATGATATAGTAAGCATCGAAACTTACGCTAAATTTCTTATGCACGCAGACGATACTAGCATATTTTTTTCTAGTTCCAAAGAGGACCTACTTACCTCTACAGCAAACGTTTTCCTAGGTAAATTAAAAAAAATAGATAAATATTAATTCTCTCAATCTTAATACCGCTAAAAGTATGGCAGTCTTATTTCAATGTCCGGGGTCATATATACGAATGTCACGTGATTTGTATTTTGGGTCATGCACAATAGAATGTGTGGATACCATTAAGACTCTCGGTGTTATGTTTTCTAGTCATATGTCATAGAATAATCACGAAACATACATTCACAAAAAACTTCGTAGAGTTGTAGGTATTATGAATTAATATAGGCATATACTCCCAGTAAACATCAAAGATTAATGTACTGTTCCCTTTTCCATTGCGTAATCTGCTGTTCACATTTAGTATGGGGAACAACTACAAAGAGCAATTTAGAAAAATTGCGTCTTTTACAGAAAAATGCTGTTAGAATAATTGAAAATGTACCTCGTGATTCACCACTCTCTTCCTCATTTTGAAAAGCATAAAATCATTGATATATATAAAATGTATTCCTCTAGATTGATCCTAAATTACCAACAATGTGTAAGAAAAAATATTAACATAATTTTAGACATCGCTAAACTAGAAAAAACCAGTCCATTGACCCATTGCGTCATAGGCCCCCCTGGCGTGTTCCTGCATTAGAACAAATTTCGGCACTCAGAGATACCGCTACAACTACCGCTCTTGTTAAACTTGCTTTTTTCTACCCGACATCGATATATCGCCTGTAAGTAATCGTACCATACAAGACATTCCTGTACTATAAGGGCATTATTTACGTTTTGATAGTTCTAAATGTGTGTACTTAGGTGTATGTATCTCTCTCTTTTTTGTCTGAATGTATGATTGTTATATACTTTTTTTCTTAATTAATGTCAGCGCCGCTGCAGCTTGTATTAGGGCGCTGGGACTCGTCAAGCTGCAATTCGTGCCAGCTTTTTTCCAGCGCCCTTGTCATGAATGTATTTTTGTTGGCAGAGATGAACTGAACTGAACTGAAGTGTTCTTTGTTGCCACAGTTCTGGCACTTGGAAGCTTGGGCCGGGCACCCCGACCTCGGGTGGGCGTCGCCGTCGCAATAGAGCCACAATTCCCTGTAGGGCTGTGGGTGTTTCTGGTGGCCCACGGCGTCCACGCTGGCGACCTGGTCCAGAAGTTCCGGCGAACTCCCGGAGTGGACACCTTCCGGTCAGAGGCTCTGCTGCTGCTGTCGCAAGGTTTTTCAAGGCGAGCCTTGGCCAGCGCCTTAGCCTGTCTCAGCTGCAGATCCATCCGCAGGGTCTCCGGTAGTTTTGCGTCACGGATCCCGACCACAAACTTGTCCCGGATGAGCCGTTTCTTCAAATCCCCGAAGTCGCAGCGATATGCCAGAACGTAAAGTGCAGTTGCGAACTAATCAACAATTCTTCAGACTGTTGCTGGCTTCTGTGAAACCGGCAGTTTCATAAACAATGTTCCGCTTTTTGACGAAATAAGTGTCGAACGTCTGCTTGACGACATCACAACTCTTTGTTTTTCGTCGGTCAGCCCAAATGAAGCAAAGACTTTGCGTGCTTGGCGTCTCATTGTGTAAAGTAGCGTGAGTACCTAGGCCTCTCCTGAGCGTTCGTTGAGAGCTGTGGCGAAGCGTTAGTCACCAAAGTGGTTGATCCACGCCGGCCACTCTGACGTTTTGTCTAAGTCCAGCGATGGTGGTTGCTGGAGCGCCGGGATTGCCGTTGCGGGCGTGTATTTTTTTTTCTAAATGCTGCCGTCTGTGGTCTCAGCGAGATAGTTGACCACCGGCCACTTTTGACACTATGTAGGGACACCGCATACGAGCGCGAAGCATATTAGTGCTCGAAGAAGTCAGACGTCAAGCTCGGCTCTAGGTGAGAAAAGCATCAGCCCCCGTTTATTGCACTGGTCAATATTATACACTATGGGGAACGTCGCATGGTAATAACCCTGAATGTAGGCAGTTGTCGCCCAGCTTTTATCCTGATGTCACACGCCGAACACAGGCAGGCGGTAACAGCACAGTCAGGATGTTTGGCCCCGTTTGATGAAGAAGTCTCGGACGTGTATGCGCACGTGCATTCTTCATTTTTGAAGTTCAAACAAAGTATCGTACTGTGCGAGTTCAAAGCCCTTACTTTTCACTTTCTGCCTTATTGTCGTGCCACGCGTTCCGTATGACGTTTTCACCAATACCTTAAAGATAAAACACGATAATTTATTTTTATCACATTTGGAGGCTGGTATGAAAACAAAATAGTGTAAGACACCGAAACTGTCATAAGAACGTTCTTTCCATCTCTAGCTTAGCCTTAATTTTAAAAACAAAAATGTCAAACAGAACATTTACATTGCTTCAATAAGAGTGCATTGTTTCAAAATGAGTAGTATGCTGTTCTAATTCGGTCTTCTTTGAAATTGGCGATCTGGTCCACGATAAGCAAGTCGCTGAATCGCCTTGAAATAAAGAAAACAAAAAAAAAGGCCTGAACGATTGGCCTAAGTGAACACGTCGGCGTAACATGCTTCAATGTGTAGTGGTAAATACTATAACGGGACACTGAACTAAATATAAGCGATAGCTAACAATAAAAAAACAGAGGCATATTGAATATTCAGCTGAAAAATACCTTTTTTCTCTTAGCGTATGCCTTCCTCTGAACGACGACATAATCGTATTGATCGATTTGAACACGACGGCCATTTCATGTCTTCCTTTATCTTTGATACTTGTTTTTTCTCTCCACGATTTTTTGAGCTCCTTCGTGAAAAGAACACGCTTTAGCGATGTCGAAATTCCAGCAGTACATTTCTCTGGACCGCTTGCCAATCCAGTAGCCGGCGCCTCCATTTCAATCACCCCTATATATAAAGTGAACTGAAAGTGCTTCCGAAGAAAGAAATTGCTTTAGGTATAGGGAGGCTTTTTTTTTTTGTCACAGCTTCGTATTTTGAATTAAAAATTTGTTTTTCACAGTTTTAAACTAACTTTCTCGAAGAAATACAGCAATATACATTTTATAAAGTCTTTCTCCAGTGGCGTGGGCTCCCTTTCAGATGTCATGGACAAGTTCAGAGAGCAGCTTCGGTCAATTTAGCTGCCTTTCCTGCACCATTGCAGAAAAGTGTAGAGCGGTGTACTTCCTGTCGTATGTGAATATACATACCGGAAGTACATTGGCCTATACTTCTCTACACCGGTGCAGGAGGTGTAAGTGTATCGAACAAGCTACTATTAACAAACGTTTATGAAGAATTTTCTAAATTTAATATTCGATTGAATTCGGGTGACTAGTTCTTCTGTAATATACTTGAAAAAAGAAAAGAAGTAAATCGTCGATATGATTCAGTAACAAAAAAAGAAAGAAAAAAGAACACCCGTTTTAAAGGACTGACATTCATTACAAAGTCGAAGTCAAATGTTTCATATGAAAGTGTTTTCAATTCAAATAGTAAAAAAAAAAAAGGATCATGCCTCAAACGTTTAGAACAAAATAAGTATGCTGGGCGAATTCTTCACTGAGACGGAATGAGAACCGTTATTGCGTCGTGTCTTTAGCTCTCGAGTTTGATATTTAAAGGACCAAAGGCGGTGTTTGGGATTTCGGCGATGGTCATGTATTGTTGCGTATTTGGGTGCTTCGCCAAACTCAACACCTGCAACAACAAAAAAAAAAAAAGTTTTTTTTTGGTTTGCTTTTACTACGGTAAGAACGTAAAGTTTATACAATTGTGCGTTTTATTTTTATTTAGTTTTGTTGAAAAGCCAGAGCCTGACATATTTCAATAAAGTTTACATTGTTTGAATGATATCCTTTATTATTTTCAGTTTTATGACTTAAAGATATATTGAATAAAAGTTTAACGATGGTTATATCTTTTTCGTGGCAATGTCCCGGACGATCGCGAACAAAATGCGAACTGAAAGTTTTGTTCCTCCGTATGTCCACGTTATAGCTACGCGAGAGACCCCTCTGAACTCTATGGTCGCTTTCGACCAGCTTCGCATCACGGTTCCCTATCTCAAATCATCTCGCTCGGACCAACGACAAGGAATAACGCATCCGACAAGCGCTGCCCAGCTGGGGCCATGCGTTTGTCTGGGTGCTGCCATTTTACCTGTGTCATCAAGCGTTTTCTTCGGTCACATGACGAATAGTCACTTTCGCGTACAATTGCGACGGCCTTGGGAAGGGGGGGTGGGGGGGAATACCGGTTTATTGCTCTAAGTCACTCTACCTCGTTGGAAGCCAGCAACGGAGGCACCATCTTCCGAATATTGTCTTCAAGCGTGCACGCACCCACGCTAGCCAAACTCGGACGCGCCGTAAGGAGATCGACGCCGAGAGCGGAAAGCGATCGCCTGGCGGGATCCGACGAGGCTTGATGCGCACTCGGGCTTTAGATTAAATTAAAACTTTTCCGAGCAAACCGAGGGTGACCGTGTGTAGCGCAGTCTTTTTGGTAGCCTAGCGTGGAGCCCAAGCTAGCGTTGCTGCGTTGGTAGCAGATGGGATTTGGAAGACGACGCGGCTGTAGCTGGATTCAGGCGCTGCATTCGAATGCTCGTCAATTGATATTCGGTGGTCTCCACGGCAGACGGACCTTACTGCGCCGAAAAAGACAGTGGTGCAGCGAGATCAAGTGAATGCTTAGGTTCTATCGCCGTGCTTTTCAATGGGTGAAGAGTGGACAAAAATAGCTTGAAATGAGGACTTAATGCAGAAGACTAATTATATCCAGCGCGTAATTGGAACGAGCCCTGCATGAAAAGCATGTCCTTCAGACATACGACGGCGGGTTTTCTTTCCTGGAACAAGGGGCTAAAGTATCAAAGTGCCCAAATTCTTCTCAGCAATGCTTACAAGGCGGCTATGTCTACAATCTCCTGCTTTTAACCTTACGTACCTACTGTGAAACGTGTCGATTCCAATAGCCTGGTTCCCAAGACGTGCGCTCAGGGGCCGCATTTGGAAATTTATATGGCGACTGTAACGTAGCCTGATTTGTGCACATTATTGGCTTCTCAAACATAAACAAGAGATTTGCATGCTTCCCTCTAAATTCTAAAACTTTATACGATTTATTTTCAACTGAACTTCATTTAACATCTCACTGTCCGCAGTACTATCCACGTGGACAGCTTCCGTGGTTATGGAGTCAAAGCCATGGGCGCGCGTGAGCATGCTCATTTGGAGCCTGATCGAAGTGGTGCACGCGCCCTCTTCACTTCTAAGCTTCCGCAGAAAGTTGTAGTATCTATGTCATTACCTAAAAACTACTCCTTAAATATTCATGTTAACTTCTTTTTGTATGTATGCAGGATGTTCACGTAAGAAACGAAAATTTAAAAGA
>JABSTQ010005763.1:0-36567 GCA_013358835.2 Ixodes persulcatus
TTGGTGTTCAACAAATATTAAAATTTGAATATATTTTAGATTTGTTAAGCAAATGGTTTGCTACATTTAGAGTCTGTGAAAACTCAGTGCGATAACTGCAGTGAGAAGAAAATTGAAGATCAAAGAGACATATCTTTCATAACAAGGCGATGTCGGTTTCCGCTCCGTGGATTTAAAAGCTTTTAACGCAAAAAAAACTGCAAACATGCCGTCTGCGGTTTATTTGCTTCCATAAATGCTGCAAAAAAGTTCTTCTTTCCTAGAATTAGAAATCAGACCGTTTTGTGCTGCCCAATTTGAGATGAAAGAACGGATTCGCAACATAGCAATACGAGCGGAAACGTAAATTTACAAAACACGCTAGTGGTTCTAGGCTTAGCTTTACTTTTTTCACAGAGCTATATAGGGGCTCAATTAATTAATCGTTATTTTAAATATTAGAGGCGATAATGAAAAGTATATTACGTATTTTTGAACTGTGTCCAGCGATGAGGTAATCTGGGATTTCCTCAAGTCATCGTTGCCCCAATCATACAAGTAGTCAATTTTTACAACCGGAACAACTGTCACATAAAAAATAAAATAAGCAAATTGTTGATAAAAGAATAATATATGAAAACAATAGTGGAATTAGTGAGAAAACTAACTTTTTGACTAAACAGCAAATTTTTGTGCACAACGTAGACGCGTCTCTAAAAACGAACTTCACTCAAATATAATCAACTTGCTTTCCTTTATAATGCAATAAAGAAAACTGGTTTTTAAATGCATTTCTATCTTTAGAAAGCTGAAGATAAGGGGATAAAATTTAAAAAATGTGTTGCACAGTAGTGCTTCATATTTTAAAACAAGCGCTGCCTTTATGCTTTTCGGTGCAAGGCAGTACAATATTTTTGTTTTCTAAGTTCATTACAGACTGAAGAAAGTGGCTTTTCTTGGGAAGTGCCATATTTGTTCACCTGAAAAAAATAGTATGATACTATTTGTCATTTCGCCTACATATTGTAAAAACTGGGGAGCAGATATGTTGCATCTTGCCAGTATGATAGCATTACTGAAAGTTTAGTGTTTGCCAACTAGGTTCAGTTTTTTCTATACTTCTCTAGACGGTAAAAAAATAATCTACCTGCTAGCCGGAAACTTTGACCCGTATGAGTGACATATTGAGGGCTTCGCAGTTCTTTTTAAAATCGTCTAATTTTTAAAATCCTATAATGCTATGCATAGCATTACACATAAACCGTTGCGAAATCGCTACTGACGCAACGCGCCGATCTATCATAACGCACGTAAGCCTAAGCGCAAAAAGCGGAACGATTTTGTTCAGACTACAAGCAATCGTGGTCTGAACGAACTCGTTCCGCTTGTTGCACTTAGGTTTGTGTGTGTTATGAAAGATTGTCGCATTCCATCTGCAGTGTGAACATAGCCTGACTCAATCGCCCAGCAGTTTTCTAACCAATTTATTAGTTATACAAGTGTTGAACTGGTTATTTGTGTAGTTGAAAAGCAACTACTTAGTCGATTTATGAATTGATATGAGATTGCTGTTTCACAAAAGACGCAATATTAGTGCTTTCCGTTCTAAAAAGCACTAATAAAAAGAAAAGCGAGTGACTGTAGATTATTGCGTTGCTGTGGGCAACGATCCAAACCGACAGAGGCCTTCGCAGGGCGGTGCAAAGTCTAATACTGTTATAAAAAAGGCAAAAACAAAAAACAAAAAAACATCACCAACCCAGGTTGAATTTAGAGCTCGGTGCATCTACGCCGCCGGTTACCATGCTTTTATAAGGTCATACGTTTGTTTTGCACTTCTTTATGGACTTCCATGACAATGTATGCTCATACATACGGGAAGTCGGCCGCTCTTGGCGATCAAGATTTTGTCGGCCGAAGTGAACGTCTGCCGACGTCTCATACTCGCATATACACCCCACCCCAATTTAGCGCTAGCAAAAGATTATTCGCAATCATTTTTTGTGAGAGTTTCAAACCGCGCACCAAAGTTACATTCATACCCTGCCTTGCTGTGTTCAGCACAGACAGGAAGGGCTATCGTCAATAATCCCCGAGTTTCCGTGCAACTGCGATCAAAACACGGCGCCAAATGATACTTTACGTGGTAAATTAGCATATTCAGAACAGAAGAAATGGGCTCCAAGACATTTCACGAAAAGTGCCTGAGCTAGCAACGAAACTCGAACACGTCATTCGCTTTCCTTGAGCACGTCTCAGTAACTAAAGCGAGCAAACCGCGGATGCACGCCAAAACCGACGCAGGTTTTCACTCCACTTTTTTTTTTTCTATTTCAGCACCGGAGCTTAGTTTGCAATCCGGAAATACGTCATACCTTGCTCTTTTCAACTCCACGTGCGCCGTCTCCCGACTTGGTGCACGGGAGCTTGACTTCGAGAACTCTGAGCTACGGGCACCGGAGGCCGTTTTTCGACGTCTAGTGCAAGGTGTGCTGGCTTCTTGCCTCTCGGAGCCACTACTTAACGCGTCCATACAGCCATCAACCACCCCTCGCCCCCCCCCCCCCCCCCCCCCCCCCCCCCCCCCCCCCCGATCAGAACGTACGCATGAATACTTGGGGGTTCAAGCAGTGCGGAGGCCTCTGCACCACAGAGCCGTGACGCCGAACTTTGGAATTGGTTGGGCCATTTTGGGCCAAGATACCGGACTCTGGCCATAGAAATCAAGTTTGACTCTACCTAGGTTTCTTCGGGCATTTTAAGGACTACATTTCTAGAAAAAAAAACATTCCGCTGCCTGGGTAGGTTTTTTTTCTTTTCATTTTGAGTATTGTACTCTACGGTAAAGCAAAAACTGCCTCTGGAGAAAATTGCTGCCTTCAATTTGCCACCACTGGTCGGAAGAATATTTCGAAAGAATAAAGTTAACACAAGTTGAGGCATAAATCCCTGGTGTGAAAGCATGCTCAGTTAGCTCGGCTCGTACTTGATATCTTTTTTTTTTCTGTGCTTGTTCCTTGGCGCTTCAATACATGCACAATGTGACAACCAAAACTATGAAGCTGTAAGTTAAATGAGACTACCAAATTTTCAGGCTAAAATATCTGCCGGTATTTGGCTAAGAAACTTAGCTGCTTCAGTCAAACGTTTGTTTCTTTACTAAGGCTATTGATCAGTGTCCGAAATCCTAGCACTCAGCGATACAATGAGGAATAATAATCGAAAACGCAGGCTCTTGTGAAGAGAGGGGCAACGCATAAAACATTTTTTTTTGCTTCTTGGCATCGGTGTTGTTTTTGGAGCTTCGTGACTATGCATTTCTGACGGTCTTGCACTGCCATATGGGATAAATTTTCAGAAAAAAACGGAGTTTTTAGAAAAGCGCAGCTCTTCTAGTATCTCACGGACGCCATCACAAACAAACATGGCGTCGCCCATGGAACAGAGCAGGCACTGGTCTATATCAGGGGTGTCTTTCGAGTTTTTTTGATCTGACAGAATTTGTTCAATTTGTACACCATAATAAATCCCGACAAGTTGAGTTTAAATTTAGCGAACAGGTGTTAGCGTTAGAAACTTGACTGTTTGATTTACCGCGAAGCGTTATTCTTAATAAGTGAACCCACTGTTCCAGCCAATGAGTTGATTCAGCAACGTACCTGAAGTCCTAGGCTTGTTAGCTCCAGCAGACGTACAAAAGATAAATATTGCTAAAAGCGGCGCAGCGATAACAAACCTCATTTTCGAGCTCTTAGATTCGCAGAAATACATGAAATATCTTATAGTCTACGGACTGCTATTTAAATTATTCTAAACAGGAAGGCCGCAACTGTTTGTGCATGTGTGCTCTGGCGTCATCTCAACAACTTGCAAGCTAATAAAATCAATAAAAACGCGTCATATCAAACAATTTTTGCCGGAAGTACCACTTTTATGAATGGATGCATGTTATGACGTAGGTTTAGAAATGGTTGAATGAACTCTGACGCATGAACTTTTTTTTTTCATTTTTGTTAACACGTGAGTGTGTGGGCAGGAATGAACACTCCATATGTCGCGTTTTAACGTTAGAAGCGCTGTTTGAACTTTAATGTTAACACCTGGAAAAGCCAGAAAATGGTCACACATGAAGTCTTCGCGTTTAGTTATTGATTTATAATTAGCTTCAGCATAAAATAAATGAAAATATATTCATTTGAGTCAGGACTTTTTGCATCTTATTAGATGTCATCTGATTACACCGGGTTTCCCCTCTGAATATGAGTCATTAAACAATTATAAATGAGATGGGTCTGGCGCACCTTCACTAGCGGTGAAACGAAAGCTCAAAATGAACATATTTTAAACTTGTTATATTCAGAAGATTCAAGGGTGAGGGAATTTAAATTCGAATAAAAGTATTTTTTACATAAAGTTATTCATACAATTGAACTCAATATCAGCATTCAAATACGACGAATTATCGCGCTCCAGGACTGAATAATAAACCAAAGCTTCGCTATATTATTGTTCAAATAAAGTTTAGTTCTTAATCCTTATCTATAAAGTGTAATACTAAGTCATAGTTCTGCATCAAATTTATTAATTTGATATTATTCACCAGTTAATATCCGTTCACTATGCAACATTTCAACCCTTTCTTGGATCCAGTCGCTTTATAACAATCTAGCCACTCCGGATATCAATATCTATACATCATCGAACTCTGTGTTCTACTGCCTGTTAAATAATTGGATATTTACTACTTTTAATTCCTGTGGCGTACATTGTTTTTGTTTTAGTGTGTAATTAATGTGATCATATATTTTTTTAGATTTTTTACTTGGGGTTATTGTGGAGCTGCACCAAACAAAATATCATTAAGTTTTTGGGGGCACAATAAATATTGTCTGTAATTTTACTATTATTATTACTATTTCATTTAGTTTTATTTTTCAGAAAAACTTGGGTCGCCCTGGGTCATTATTGCAGGGGGTGGGTTACACAATTTATCCTCGAACACATGTAACACAAATATTTACTATATTTCTCTGAAGACTGTAATATAATATCAAAAATACCACACAGCACCAGAGAATATCTTAAAATTTGCCTTGAACTATCGGCAACCTACTCCATTCTTCAATCATGTTTCAGAAAAAGGAATAAGCGAAAGTATCAGTGTGACAGGGGTGTGGTCTGATTTTGTGTAGGTGACCTGTTCTTCCTGACACATAAAAATGCTCTTGTAAAAAAGTATCTCTACCCAAGCAGCACACAGTATTGCGCCAATATTGGCGTCGGATCGGGAAAATCGGGCCGATATCATCCTTATACTGCCGATGTTGGCGCTGGATCGTAAAGATCGGGCAAGTATTACTGTGATGTGGCCGATGTCGGCGGAACATCCATTGGGTCGGCCAACGCCACGCTGATATACAGTATCCAGCGCCGTTTTCCGGTAATTTGTCGGGTCTCAACTGGCTATATCGGCCGGTATTAGGGATTCTTGATCATTTCTAAAACGATACTGAATCGGTCAATCGGTCCGGCCAATCGCGACGGCCGGCACTGTTGCCACGTGCCGCGCCGAGGGCGCACCGGGCAATCAGCGGCTGGAACTAGGTTTTTCCGTACAAACGAGCGGAAAAAACCCTGTTTGTAGTAACGTTTATTGGAGATTAGTACAAAACGGGGGGCGCGTGATGCTTTTCTGAAATCTTTAGTTTACAAGGTTTTGCGGCACAATTAATACAGTTTTTATACAATAATGTCTCAGGGGTGATTTCAGGTAGCGCGTCCCGACCTAGGCGCATCCTAACTTCGGCAGTAAATCGCGGCGCGTCCGCTTGGGAGTCGGGGGATGGCACCCTTGAAGCTCCTTCCACCGTATCTGTTTCGGAGTCAGAATGGCCGATTCAAGCCAAAATGGAAGTCACGTGCAGTTCCTCGAGTGGCCGGTACGGGAGAAATGGCGGCGTTGCGATCGCTATTAGCTCGGTTCTCGAGTACGGATCGGTGCCACTTTTTCAGAGCACTCTCAAAGGCAGTTTCCCAACTGATCGGTTAATTCTATAGTAACGTTGGCTTGGCCCAAGTCCGCTGACACCGCAGCGGCCACAGCCATGTTAACCGATATTCGCCCATCTCTGCCCAGACCTCGAGTGATATCGCCGATTCTGGCCCACTTTGAGAACGATCGTTAACCGATATTGGCCCAATACTGGGCCGTTGTGTAAAACAATAAACTGGGCCAATACTGTGAGCAATATTTCCCCGACGCTGGCCCAGTGTCGGCGTGATGCCTTAGTATTGATAGGAGTTTATTGTTGCAAATATATCCCAACAATTTTGCCTGAAAAGCTTTCTGGGCTCACTTTGTTTCTCCCAGCACAGGACCTTCTTTAGGTTAGTGAGACTCGCTCCGAGTTCATATTTGTTTTGTGCAAATCTGGCACATATTATATTGTAT
The DNA here is from genome assembly GCA_013358835.2 of Ixodes persulcatus. Classification (NCBI taxonomy): domain Eukaryota; kingdom Metazoa; phylum Arthropoda; class Arachnida; order Ixodida; family Ixodidae; genus Ixodes; species Ixodes persulcatus. The sequence continues at coordinate 6,431 of JABSTQ010005763.1, forward strand.
TTTTTTAATTTGTCTATTAAATACATTTGAAGCGGATCTCAGGCAGCTGAAGCGTAATCAATGCACTGGCGAAGAAATGCAAAGCATACGGTCTCCTTAACTTGTCTTGAATCCTGTCGAAACATTCTTGAGAAAACATGATGCGCTTCAAGGCAAGGACAATAGGAAGAACTGACACCACAGAGCGCTAACGTTCAACTGATTTAACTCGAGAGCCTCAAACTACCATACCAACTAGCCCAACAATCAGCACTTGTCGAAAAATTCTTCATATAAACTTTAGCATGCATATAGCCCTCAGAGCTATAATTTTAACATGTCCTTTCCACGATACATCACCGGATAACATAACACCCAGCTAATTTACACTTGCGCTAACTCTAGATTTTTTATTATTTATTATTTGAGCAATGAATTTATACTCGCAAATTTGATGTGTACTAATTTTTTACAAATTTCATCTTCCAGTTGTCCCACTATACATAAATTTGGTCTCGATAAACCTATAAATTTATAAAATCGCTAGAATTAATATTTCATTTATAAATAATGCAATCGCCAGCAAATAACCTTATATTTGATTGTATGGCATTATTGATGTCGTTCAAATAGAACACAAAGAGCAGATGACCCACTGGTGAAAGGTATTGGTGAAAACCAATCCATTCGGATTTTTTCTCACCAAATGCATCACACTTCTTTCGTTCACTAAAATAGTCCTTAACATATGCCCAAACGTTGTTATCAAGTAAGATTAAGATAAGCTTATAAAATAACCAGTCATGATCTACAAGGCCAAAAGCCTTCCTAAAATCTAAAAAAAAAACAATGCCCTTCGTATGCAGTGTCAACGGCTCTAGCAAGAAAATGAAAAACGTCAACCAGTACAAGGCTACAGTAGGCTGCAGTACAAAATCTATGTTGATCCCGAATAAGAAAACGTTAATGTTCAAATGAGCAATGAGGTTACTATAAATACCATGTTCCACGAGTTTGCGGCATATGCACGTTTAAAAAATAGGCCTATAGCTTTCCACAGAAATGTTAGCACCAGACTTGTGCACTGGCACAGATTTTTCCATCTTCTATTCCAATGGAAGTTATTTTTGTCTATTAGTGATTTATTAAAACTAACGAATAAGTAATTCGCCAATTCTTCACAGCGGTTTTTCAATATAACCGGAGATTTGTTGTTTGAGCGTCTTTTTTTCTGCACATCAATTAAGTTCTCGCAACAGCAGGGCTATTTTATTGTACGTTGCCTTAATGGTTGACATTGCATGCTTTATGGTCCTTTTCTCTTTTCGTTAACAGAATGATGTAGTTGAAGGTTTTTTTTTTAAAAATAAACTTATTGGAAATAATTATTGAGATACGTAATCTTTTTTTTTTTATTAATCTTCAATAAATTCGTCGTTTATTAAAGGAGGTGGGACAGATGTATCATCTCTTTTATTTCCTTTTACAAACTTCCAGAAGTCTATAGGGTTAATTTTAAGTTAAGTGTCTAGCTGTTTATAATACACGGCTTTGGAATCTTTTATTTTAGCTTTAAAGATAGCATTCATGTCCCCCAAGTCCGTCCTATTGGATGCGCCCCCCTTGTCTATATTTCGGCGATAAGCTTTTCCCTTTTATGTGATATTTTCTTTCACTTGTTTATTCGTATTATTTGAGAGAACGACACTATGTGGTCCTAGAACATGTAAAGTTTCAATTATTTCGAATGTCGATGGCATTTAGTGCTGGCCGACGCCCGTTCAAAACGATATACACATCGCGACACTGTTAGCGCGAACACGACATCGACGCATTTTCGCATTTTACTTCTAAATAGTATTAGCGAGCACGAAATTTTATCGCTTACATTATAGAACTAAATGAGCTCTTTCCGTAGAAATATTAACTTGGATGACATTCCTTGGTGCCAAAGAGAAAAACTGGAAAAACCGGCGATCGCTTGTTCGCGCTAACAGTGTCGCGCTCTGTACTATATAAGAAGCTAAAAAATGTAAGCAAGGCGTGACGCACTGCTTGCAACGTGTGGTGTGTCATACCCAGATATCTGGTATGATGAATTTTGGTAGATAATATTATATTATTTCCTTCTGTAACTTTTGTTTTTGAACAAAAAGTTTTTGTGTGTGTGTATATGTAAATAGCCCCTGATGAAGACGATTACGCATATAAACCCGATACTAAAGCTGAGTTGTTAGTCCGTTGTTTTGTTTTGTTCCGTTTATTCGCTCGTTTCTCTAAGTCCAAGATGACGCTTCACGAATATTAAACAACTAGCTTGACTAAAGCATGTAACCTATATGTGCGTGCACGTTTAGGACTCTCGTTTTGCGTATTCAGCGTTAGTACACCTTTGTTTTGGTACCTTTTACCCCTCAAGTTCAAAACGTTACTGAGTTCATATCTCAGTTCTTACAATGTAGAAATGCACAGTTCGCACGACAGTAAGCAAATAACAATACTCGAAAATGTGTTTAGTAGAAAAAAAACTGCCTATTTTATTTATTTTTATATGTTTTGTGGCGTATTGTGCCTAATTAATACGCTTTGCAGTTTTTTTTTTATGGTTAGCAACTACATTTAATACTAATTACTTCGATATATAAAGTGTACGATCTTGATGAGAGCGGATATTTTTAGAAAGGGTGACGAGAGCTAGACGAGTACCGTCTTCACCGTGTATTTTATAACGCTAGGTAGACATTAAATAAGAAAATACTTGTCAGAGTATGTAGGCTAAAAATCTAAACTTAGGTAAGAAACTTAAAAATATTGATTTCAGTGGTCAAGCTCCAATTGCAGTATTGATATTAATTACTTTTATAGACGGTTACAGGCTAAGAGTAAAGTGGAAGCTCCTCTCACATCTTCCCACTTTAGCAGACCGAAGGCTGTAGAGGAGGTGACCTCCACTCCAGCGTCCGCTCTGCTATAGTGGAAATTAGTGGGAAGAGCTTCCACATTACTCTCAAACTGACATTGACTATAGGAGCCAGAGCAATTAAAACAATTCGTGAAAATAAAATATTTCTTTACATATTGATTGACAAATTTTCACGTTTTTCGCCAATGTATAAATGACACGCAAATAGAGCGCTGGAAGTCCTGTCTACGGTGAGGCTTGGAAGAGTGACGTAGGCGTATCAATCATATTGTCACTATATCGGCTACATGCCTTTGGTGGGTGTGCCGACGACACAAGTGACGAAGTAACTGAAACATAAAGTGTGTCTCTCTTCCACGCATCAACGGACAACCCAGCGGGCGTATGACATCACAATTTAGCACAGCAGCCAATATATCGATTAGTGGGGGCGTTTAACCTCCGCTCGCGATTACTGCAGTTACCACAAAAGCTCTTAGCTTACAAACAGCACTGAAATCGCAAGGCGCTGCACATATCCTCCGAAGAAGCGGAAACCAAATACTTCACAAGCACAATAAAATCTATTTCACTCATTTGCATTAGACAGCGCTACTTCAGAGCCAAACTCTCCCCGAACGGGTTGGAAACCACCCATCCGAGGGAACACATGCGCATCGCGCTGGCAACGCTATTGCGCTTTCGCGCTGCGCTGATACCTGAAGACGACGCACCGAGATATGTATCACTGTACAAGTTAGCATAGACAACTGCTTCCACTCGACAGGTCTACACGATGACAGATGTCAGAAGTCACCTCTCCCCATTCAAAGGTAAAAGCCCGATTTATAGATCTCAGTGCCATATATTAGCTATAACTCCACTTATGTGTTACTGTTTATAACCAGACCTGGTTTCATGTAGTACTTTGTTTGGAATTTTGCTCACTTGTTATAACTTGGGCACTCATTTGCATTCAATGCAAGTATCACTTGTGTTCTATTGATAATAACATTATTGTGACAGGTATAATATAATGCTTTATACTTTCAGCCTCTATCAAGGGTACGGTACAAAAATTCGACGCAGGTGACTTCGAGAAAGCCACCTGTCTGGTGTCGTGCACCGAGAGGGTGGCAGGCGTAGCTTAGGCACCATTTGAGTTGGGCAGGCATAAGGTTCAATGGGGCAAGCGCAAGGCCAAGTGGGGCAGACACAAGGCCAAGTGGGACAAACGCAAGGCCAAGCAGGGAATGGCCGACGCCCTGTGCCAAGTGTCGAAGAGTGAAGAGCCTGCCGGCCTGCCTTCTGCGTTTCTAAATAATAAAAAAGTAAATATAAAAAATGCGTTCTATTTATGTACGTTAATTCACTAAAACTGGTATTGGTGGCAGCATGACAAAAACAATTACTCAATATTGGTAGCAATGAGGCAAAGGCGGATGCCTAATATTGGCTAGGAGAATGTTATCAATATATGACAATATTGGGGAGATTCTTGGTACCAAGATAGACCAGAAGTGTGGAACCAATATAGGGCCATATTGGGGAAGGTGGTGTAGCCAATATTGGCTAGAGTAAGTATACAAATATAGTACAATATTGGGGAAACGGGTGTAGCCAGCATCGGCTAGAAACTGTGAACCAATGTTTTTTTAATATTGAAAACATTCACGCGGCCAATATTGGCTAGAAAATATGTACCAATAGTGCTCAACACTGGGGCAGTTCGTGTAGCCAATATTGGTAAGAAATTGTGCACCATTATTAGCTAATATTGGAGAAGATTATGTAGCAAATATTGGCTAGCAAATGTGCACAAATATTGGTCAATATTGGGTCCATGGAAAAAACAATGTGCGGATACAACATCGCGCTAATATAGCGCCGCATTGCTTTTCCCCATATTGGCCAACATTTGTGGCCAATATGGGATCAATGTAGGACCGATATTGATATGCTGAATAGTCAGTATTGTAAAATACTGACGATAAATGACTGGGTACGTAGTAAATGTAGTACGATAAATGACTGGGTACGTAGTAAACGTCTGCAAGAACAGAGACCGACAATTTTTGCTTGATCAGCACATCACTTGACCCTCTGGCTAAATCTGTCGTGCAGTGTCTCGCCCACCAAATATCGCAGACTTCGGTGCCTTTCCATGCAACCTGTTTGCCATGTATAACCAACACATGCAGCAAATTGTTGTTATTATTTCCAAACAAAAACATAAATAATTTATGTGTAAATACAGTATCAAAACTGTAACTGTTTACTTTTTTAGGCTGGTAATTTACTAGTGTTAGAAAACTTCAGAGCAGTAATTTTACATCATATTAAAATTTATAATAGTGTTTATTTTTGTGTGCCCAAAACCACGCGACTCTTCCCATTGGCGCACACAAGAAGAACAAAAAGAAGAAACACAAAGCACGAACAGTTCCAAATATACAAATTAACATGGCTACAAATAGTGGCCACACTTCACAAAAAATGTTCTAGGGAGTTTTGAATTTCAACTATACTCTCCAAGGCCATGAAAAAAACTGAGAAATGCGTGACAATGTCCAAGCTAGTGATTGCGATTCTAATAAATTATATTTGCATACAAGTCAGCGGTAAAAGTTAACACATGGTTTGAACGCTCAACAAATGCCATTTCAGGTAACGCCAAACTAAATAATAAAAATCAATACTTTAGTAGTCAGTTTCATTTAGTGCCATTTCTTCTTTTTTAAGGTAAAATACAATTTTCTATGGAGAAAAAATTGTGGAAAAAAGGCAAATGAACTGCGAATAAAGAATGCAAAATATACGCGGGGATTGAGCGATCCCCAGTGTTTCTGGCATTACTAAAACAAAAAGGTGAAGTTGAAAGACTAAGCAGGTGGACAAAATATCGGTAGTGAAGGAAACATCGTAGAAGCTTCCGTGTAAGGGCACAGCTGGAAGCGGAGACAGCGTTCGAAGGCCGTTTGTCTGCTAACGCGAGCGAAAAAGGTGGTTTGTCTGCTTCAAAGTGTCATCCGCAGACGGAAATAAAACAAGCGAACACTGTACATTGCTTGCTAACAGAGGGACAAATTTTGATCGTCTGCTACGAACCGTGCGCTGCGGGGAAGTGAGATCGGGCGCAGGCTGAAACTATGGTCGCCTGCTATTTTACGCTGTAAGCCATTGATAAGTGATGCTTAGTTTGCAAAACTCAGGCTTTTCTGCTCCCGTACAAATTTTTCATTTTATTTAATTTCATTTGTTCAACCCTTAAAGGCCCAATGGGCATTACATAAAAGGGGGGGGGGGGCAAGGAATATGCTGACATTGACTGGCAGATGAAGCAAAACAAAAGGCAAGCAAATAACAGGCCACGCCACCTCTCGGTATTTGTGTGTTGGTGAGATGTTCTCATCAAAATATTATCCGATTTTAAGATTCCAACGCGTTAAAAATGTATAATTAATTGATTGCGTGCAAGCTGTGGCACAACGTCCTATCAACAGCCGTGAATGCTTTCGCCCTCACCAGACCAAAATCGTAACCCTCGGATTATATTTGGATCTACACCGGGTTCAGCAAGCGTATCTCATGTCACCCGCCACCACATTTTACGAGTCGTGAGGCCAGTTGGAGAGCAGACCGGCCCAGCGAGCACCAAATAAATATCACTGGGCTGTCATTACCCGCAACATCGTCCCCTGACCCTCGCCCACCAGCTCCATTTAAACATCGTCGGCATCTCTCTGCAGAGTCTGGACCTGTACACTATCTCATCACATCATCACTAAATGCGGTGCCAAAAGGGCTTCATGGTATAGGCTACTTGCTTTTCTGCTGCGCCTCAGTTCTCCTGAACCAAAAGAAAAATGCTACTATTACTGTTAGTATAATAGAGATGTGCACCAGCAGAAAGCACAACAAATTTCGAAATCTGAGACAATAAAATAAAAACATGATGTTCAGATTGCCAGCCGATTTGCTTTTCCTACAAGCAATGTCCAGCTTCGAGGGGGGCTAAAACAACCCAAGTGAGTTTCGGCAACACTTCGAGTTGGTGACATTACAGTGTCCCACGCAGGTCGTCTGTTTTCAAATTTACTTGATGCGTGTTTTTTTTTTTAGTTTCAGAATGTGCGCAATTCTGCAGAGCAAAATATTTTCGGTGTTGTCTTGAAAGCAGTCTAGCGTCTAGATAATAAAATTCACTACCCTTCTGAGCGTCTGTTTTTTTTTTACAACATCCTTATTATATTACAGCATCCAGTTCCGTGCACCCTACTGGAAATCATTCCAGTCATCAGAAGTCTGTTCTTCGTCGGTTGTGCCAAAAAACGTGTCCACCACCGCGCCGTTTCCTGCGGTGCTGTTAGGAATCATACAATCTTCTTCAACCATAACTGCAACCTCAGCACCACCGGGAAGAAACGCGCCTGCTCCCTTCAACTTTGGCATTGGGTCTGTCAGCTACTGCTGCATCAAGATGTCTACGTTTTCCGTCGCCTCTTTTCAAAGTTGGGAAGTTTGAATATATTGAATTAAAAAACAAATGATTTGTGTTGTTTGCGGTGCCAGGCCCAAGACTTGTTTTAGCTGCACCTCGAATGTATAGATCTCTGTAAAGTCTCGTGTAGACCAATCAAGAAGCCACACAGCGGCAATATAAAACGACGAGGGCATTGGTATCGATCTATGCAAGGGATAATTTTTTTTTAACACACTAGCGTTTAAATTCTAATATTATACTCTGAATATGTCAGAAAAGTAAAAAGGAAAATAATGAAAGAAAAGTATTCAGTTTCTCAGTGTATTCAAACTTGCAACACCCCAAGCCAAAAGAATGATGATATGATACGTTAGACAGCTTTAGCAATAGAATGTTCTCATCCACCACATCAAAACTGCCTTCAGATATAGGCTTCAGGTTGTCATTAGTTTCATATTTTCTTAATTCGGTACGATCTTTCTCTGCACTTACATTGCATGCCGCTCACACAGGTGTTAATTATTTCACGCATATTTCTAGAATTTTCATGCTTTGCTCTGATCAGAATGACAATTTTGTGGTTGAAGCAGCGACAAATGAGTGGAAGAGGGGGCGGGAGAGATAACAAAACCCTCGCACTGATTGCAATGCTAGCTTTTGCTGCTACGTGAGGAGAGCTTGTGCATGCTCAAAACACTTCTTGAAAAATGATCGTTCAGTGGACGTGATATAAGGCATAAGTTAGAAACGTTTTTCATTTACATGGGCTGCTGATATATCTCAGGTGCACCGCTGTTTGGGCTTTTTGCTTTTTTGCATGAAATAACCATGTGCTTTTATACAATTTGTGCTGCAACGTGGCACCCAAACCCAGAATCTCCACTTGCATTGCTTTCTTTTGTAGCACTGTTGAGTGGGACCCTCTTTTAGAGACTTCAAGAATCACTTGATATTAGTATTTTCCTCACAATAAGTGACTGGTGCCTTTTGTGCAGCTGGTATGCACGATATTGATTTGTTCTATCATTCAACTCATTCATGTCAACTGATGATTCTTTTTGGAGGCGTTGTAATTAAGGACTCGACTTGTGAAGTGCATCATCGACCTGGTTGGGTCGGATGGGTAAAGAGACTGATGAAAACTCCCCTTCCTGGAGACACACAGCTTCTTTTATCTGGCCCGCTCGGCTTCCACCTAAGATATACCGAGCACTAGCTCCCTGCGCGATTGACAATAAACTACCTCACGATAACAATTTTGTAGGCCCCTTTTCTATTTCATAGCATGACAGATAGAGGTGTCACTGTTGTTTTACCAGCTATGTATATGTTCACGTAGCACAGGCCAGAAACCGGCCTGTGGCAGGAAATTCCTGGAAAACCGGTCTCGGCATGTCAGGCCAACGCCCCACGGGGCGAAAATGGCCGGTCTCAAACGCCAGAGTCCGACCGGTGCCTGGAACGTCCCAGGACACCGGTGTCAGCATGCCAGGTAAACGTCCCACTGCGCGAAAAAGGCCGGTCTCATATGCCAGAATCCAGCCGCTCCCGGGAACTCATCGGCGTCCCTGGATCTTTACGGGGTCCCTGGTAACTTCACGGGGCACCGGTGCTAGCACGCCAAAAGGGCACCGGCAGCCCTATTCTGGGACCCCGGTGAATTTGCGGTACTGGCCGTGTTCTGTCATTTAGAAACGGCCATTTTCGCGCCGTGGGGCGTTGCCGGTCCCGGACCGAAGAGACCATACCAGCAGACCGAGACCGCCCCGGCCCCAACCCGGTGTGTTGTGCTACTGAAAAGGCCCTAAGCAAATGTACATAATACGAAAAAGAAAAGCACCCTCATAGTTGCAACTCCTGCACCCGGAAGACCGGTAAAGCGTTCAAAAATAGATCCCGCAACCCCAGGCTTCTTTGGTATCTAATAGTCAAAAGAATTTGGTCGCCTCTCGCTGGTTACAGGCAACGGCTTCCTCCTCCTTCGACCACAAACTGCTGTCAAATGGCACTCGTGCTTCTGCGGGTAATAAAATACTTCCATCCAACACTATCAGGGTCCACGGTTTGCAGGTTTACCACAAAGCGAGCGTACCTATCACGAGCACAAACGTCGCTCTATCGACCAAAACAGCGTCACTATCGGGTTTGCTTTCGTGAGATGAGAGCATGTTTTGGTACCAAGAGCTCGGAATAGTCTGCTGCCACCGCGTTGGCCGCCATCCACCTGCTGCCTCCAAGTGGTAACTTAGAGGCTATTTCGGCAGCGGTGCGTAGCGCCAGCTGCATCCTCAAACAATGAGCTTTGCGTCGCGGACACGTCGAGGTGATTGCACTTCCGCATAGGATCCTTCCTCAGACGTGCCGTTAGACGATGTGATCTGGTCCCGAAGTTCCTTGAGACAACGCTTTCACGTGTTTACACTGCCGGAAGCGCGTATACATTGACGGAAATTATATTTTACGGGAACAAAATAAACCAAAAAGAAATGCCCCTCCATGGAGCGTACGAAAGGCGAAAAAACAAAAATATTGCTCATTAACGGCCATCATAACGGTTACACATGAAGAAAAGGCCGAGTAGGTCTCGAAACACTGGATTTCTAATTTGGGCTTGCTTGGATTTCCTCCCCTTTCTTTCTAAGTAGTCCTTCTCTAACCAAACAAAGTCCTGTGAAATGCCCACATCGAATACAAAAGAAGTATACTCTGCTCAAAGTCGGTAGAAGTGATGTCACGTCACGTGACATTATGCACACCGATAAAATTTTAATTTTGGTAACGAGCTCGATGTAGTGTGTCCAAGCCTTCTGAAGGATACAGTTTGTTAGTCCCTGCCCAGGTTTGTTGAAACTGCAGCGTTTCACGATAAAAAGAAAAATCTTTCCGATCGAGAAAAGGTACGATTCGCTTCGTTTAAATATCGTAACGAAAATCGTGCGAAAGTGGGGCTCAGAAAACTGTTTTACATATCGAAAAGTTTGCACGGAAGAAAAATATTGGCGTTAGACTCCTCTTCTGATTTCTTCATAAAAGAAACGGCAGGTGTCCCTTGGGAATGTCGTTTTTTGTTTGCTCCATCCATTCAACATCTGTGGCACTAGCTTCATTTTTCGTAATCGAGCGTGCCCATGAAGCTTGTAGAGGGATCCCTTAGGTGGTTGATGCTGGTGGTAGATGCTGGAATTGCTAGACCCTCAGATTCTGGGCGCAAATTCATGTCAAAATATTTTCACTGAACAATTTACTAACAACGACATAACGACAAGGCGTATGCAGCGTTGTTTTCAAGCTGCCTATCTATCTCTTTGTTCTAAAATCTGAAAAACAATGCGAAAAAAGGTGAGTACATTATGTTTAAATAGGAATGTGCATGTTCATGCGCTCCAAAAACTTGGAATAGTTAAAAGCTGAAATCTATTGAGCGAATCTGCTGCGGTCAACCGCCGAATATCGCCAGACGCCGTTCGTTCCGTGCGCGGCGTCAAAATAGTGCGTCTTGACGCCTTGCGAGAAGGAAACGTTCCATAGGGCGTACGATAAAAGATCAAAACATTTAGTCCTACCGATATCTTTCCCGGTGCGCATCGATGAAAAAAAACAAAAAAAAAACAATAAAATCATGGCCAGCGTATGTCTGTCGAAGAGGATAGTGAGTTTGCATCCGAGAAACCAAGAAATGAACAGTAAAGACTGCGATGTTTATTTATGTATTGGGGGCTGTCGGTTCGTGGCTGCTGTACAAGAATAACTCGCGGATTATTTTGAATACCAGAAATATTCTAGGTCTTCTTCAATTCATAATTGCGATACCTCGTTACCTATTCGGATGATTCGAAGTGAAGCAAAATTTCTTCACGAACCGCCGGCCAAGCTAAAGAAGAAAAATCTGTTTACACCCGGAACTTCGAGAAACTGGTCGAGCAACGCACCTTCCCCAGCTTGGAAATCAAGCGTTCTAATACCGCTGTTTCTAAACGACTAACAACCTCTCTTCTGTGCATTTTTTCTCCCGTGACTGCGACACGCAATTAAACCTATCTTGATATTTTGTCCCGAATGAAAATAAATACGGCAAGTTGTCTTCAAACACGTTACAACTATTGGAAGCGGCAACAATGAGAGCGAAATAGATGCTTAAGTTCTGAAAAGATGGGGAGATTATTGTATCAGTAAACTTCAGTCAACCTGTATGACAAGAGAGATGGTTGTCTGGAAGTGCGATGATTTGTCATGACTGAGTTGATTGTGTTTTCGGTATGTTTGAATTAAATTTCTTGTTGAGAGTCACTCGTTCTCCTGCTTTGTTTCTCAATCTATGTCTTCGTTCTTTGCACGGTGTTTATATGTTTGTGATTATGAGCCAATTCGCTCAGATAACCACGTTCATTACATGTTTTTTTTTTTGCAGTTTATGCATGAAGTCCTTATGTGCTTTAGAATGCACAACCTTTGATAAAATTTATTCATTCATTATTTTTTTTATATTTACAAAAAGAGGAGAAAAGAAGAAAGCAAAAAAAGCTTCTACCGCGGCTTGACGAGGCCCCTTTACCTCCCCTTGCAGTAAATTTCTGGAACAGGATATCAATAAAATTGAAGTGCAAACTTCAATCAAATAGTGAAACATCTTCCATAACCTTAGATCAGCTGAAAACAATACTAAGAACATAAAATAGGAACGCTATACTTTTTACTTCACTTTCCTATTTACCCATTGTTATTAAACACGATACCGATAGCCACCAGAAACTCTAGTATTTCTCTAGAAAACAAAATTCTGCTTAAAGATGCACATTTTTCTACATTAATTTATTAGAAACTCGTAGACGCTATTGTATTAAATGTAAATATAGACAATTTAATTCAGGTCCGAAGAAGATAATAAACCAAACTTACTCTGAAATAATACGGGTATATTAATATTTTTTTACTCTCACCAAATTACAATAACCTGATTTCAGACATTGTTTCTTAGCGCAACACTCTACTTTGAGTTCAATGTACCTGATGTATTGACGCTGTGCTTTTGTGTCACCTCACTCTTTCGAGTTCTGACATTTTGTAGCATGCTCTATTGTAGCTCTTCTGTTCTGACATGAGGAACAAAACAGCGCACAATAAGACGAGGACAGAGAAAAGGAACATGCACGACACACAAGCGCTGACTCGCAACTGAATTTATACACAAAAGAAAGAAGAAGAGGGCGTTCTGAAAGACACGCAGGGCACGCAGTGCGTGTCCTGCGTGCGTGCGTGCGTGTCCTGCGTGTCTATGATCGTTGGGTGGAAAAATGATACCTTTACACAGCGGTCAGGTGTGTGTATAGGATCATGTGTGGCCCCCGTTCTTTGTGATATTTTTCTAGAGAGTGTAGATAGAGCTATTGAAGGTGTCCTTAGCAGATCACAAGTGTCAGAGGTGTTCCGATATGTTGACGATTTTTTGCTAGTGTGTCCCAAGTCTGTTGAAGGTGATTACGTTGATAAGGTTATGAGCGAATTTTCAAGGTGTGGCTTTGGTCTTAAATTTACTGTTGAAAAACCTTCAGACGGAAAGTTACAGTTCCTGGACCTTCGTTATCTCTTCATACAAACCATATCTGCTGGAGTTTCTCACCTAGGTCAAAAAAGGGCATCCTTCATTACACGTCAGCACATTCGACAGTTGTTAAAAGGGGGATTGCGGTTACCATACTTGGGGCTGCACTTATGAAGTCCTGCTTTCACACTGTTCGTGAAAGTTTTAACGCTCAAGTTGCGAGACTCCAAAAGTCGGGCTTTCCATCACAGGTTTTAAACGAGGCGGTGGCGGTCTTAGTGCGTAAGACTAAAGGGATTCAGCGAAAAGAAACCTACAGATCAACAAAAACGAATGGTTGTTGTACCATACATGGACAAAACCTCGCATAATTTAAAAAAGAGCAGCCCAAAGGTACGATGTGCCTGTGGTGTTTTCAGCTCCTAAAAGAATGGCGCAAATCTGTTCAAAGGTTCGCTCGATAGCGGATAACCTCAACAAAGACAAGTGCCAGAAACACCACAGCTACAGTGCTCTAGAGAGTTGTAGTGGCAAGAGCGGCGGCCACCGCGTGAAGATTTTGCGCGTAGACGACACCGTAGCGCTGCTGTTCTGTGCCCTAGGAACTGTGGCAAGAGGCTTGAATAAAAAAGAACGAAGCGCCGGCGACACACGCGCTTTATGTCTAGAGCCCAGCGGAGATGGCCTCGTCTCGTCCTTCCTAGATATTGCTACAGGAACGTGCCAATGTCAGCCTCGTCGTCGGCGCCGCTCGGCGTGTACTACTGTGGTTCGACTGGAGATTTTCGCGACGCAGAACAAGGGCTAATGTGAAAAATTGTAGGTTTTACCTTGCACTAATGCCTCTAGAGTGTGTGTTATCCTCTACTTTAATTATTAGCGTGTGTTTGATGGAGATCATTTGATTAATATCGACCCCCCCACCCCCCCTTCCCAGTGCTGAGAGGTCGTTCAGCAACGCTATCACTTGGGCTGCACGCTTAATAGCTGCGAAAGAAATCACACTATACTGATATAACAAGAAAAAATAGACAAATAAAGCTCAATAAATCTCTAACTTTTTTAATGGTGAGAGGAACAGTAAACTGGTGTATTGTTTTTTGTCATCGTGTTGCTGATGCGGAGACCATGGGGTGCTATGTTGCGCTTTTTGGACTCCCAGGAGACTTGGAAGAAGGAAGTGACGTCAACGACTAGAGCAAACGCAGATTGAATGTTGACAGAAGAAACCACAATCAACATACAATCTGCATTTGCTGCGTTGTTGACGTCACTTCCTTCTCCCTAGTCTCCTGGGAGTCCAAAAAGCGCAACATAGACCCCCAGCGTTGTGAAAGGTGCAAGGCGGAGCGCGTTTGGGAACGGCCAAGGTGCCACTGCAACTGGCGAACATATAACAAATTGTTTTTTGTGGAAGGCAGTCTATGAAGAAAAAATACCTCGATTAGAAGTACATGAAGCATTAAAATACGATATGAACACAACCTTCAACAACCCCTAATATAAAAAAGACAAATTATTCTCAACTCACTGCTTTATGACTTATCAAAAGTGGTAATACGCTTCATCGACATACACAGCAAGCACATGACAGATATCCAGCAACATAGTACGCAAAAAGACTACAAAATAATCATGATATATTGCGGCACAGAATCCTAACCTCTTCGCCATTGACGATGTGCACATAGTCCCGAAGGATAAGGCGCGGTTCAAAATGTCTCTCGCACACCACTGATGTCTCGGCGAGGCGTTTATCTTCTCGATTAACATTTTTTTCCCCACTGTAGTCTGCGCGACTCCTCCTTTGGCGCACGAAACAGCGACGGCTTACGATCGCCGGCGGCTTCCCTTGTTGACCGGGTAGCCCGACTTGCATCCCGGTGCAAAACAGTGTGTTCGTCCGTCTTTTTTCTTGCATTTATGACCGAAACGGCCACGGAACGCTAGACTCCCCACCACTACACCACAAATAAAAGTGCTACGGTGCTACGTTCGCGAGAAGCGTACCGCCTCAGCTTCGTCGTCTTCTTCGCTCATCGCACATCTGCTACAAATTCTCCTAGGGCACGGAACTCCAGCGCCACTCTCGGCATCTACGTTGGCCGTCTTCACGCGGCCCATTGTAAGCGGGCGCCGCTCTTGCCACTACACCCTCTAGAACACTGTACCACAGCCATCCTTGTGTGCCGTCTTCAATTGGCGTGGTGTACAAAATCCCAATAACGTGTGGTAGAAGCTATGTGGGCCAAACTGGACGGTGCCTAAACGATCGCCTTCTCGAGCATGATTGTTCACTAAAATCTACGGTGGGCGGTCACCTTCCCGTTCATTGCAATTCCTGCTCGTGTACTCCGTTTCTTAAAGACACAACAATAATTTGACACTATCGAGACAACACGACTCGCGAAATCTTGGAAGCACATTGCATCAAAAGCCTGGGGGACTGCAGCTTTAGCCACCCATCAGTGACACTACTACAATCCGAAACCTTGTTCTTAGATCGGACTATGGGGCAAAGACATTGTAGTTAAATGGGGTTGTGTCGCGTGGGACACGCACTGCGTGCCCTGCGTGTCTTTCAGAACTCCCTCTTCTTCTTTCTTTTGTGTATAAATTCAGTTGCGAGTCAGCGCTTGTGTGTCGTGCATGTTCCTTTTCTCTGTCCTCGTCTTATTGTGCGCTGTTCTGTTCATCATGTCTTCATGCCAACTCGCCCAACTTACAACACTTCTGTTCTGACATGTTCCGTGTGGTCGCTGTGTTGCTTTAATGCGGTGCATTTTTACGCCTCTTCTTTTGAACGTGCTCTTTTGCAGCAAGTTCTTTTGCATGCTCTTTTGTTGTTTTTTGGCGACAAACTAACTGCCGTCTAAACAAATATTGTCACGAATAAAGGCGACGAAAGGATGAACAGTGAACTGAAAAAAAACTTTATACGGCGAACTTGTGCCAAACGAAATGACGAACGAGCCTCAAGGCGGCAGAAAAGCGGGCGGCGATTGGGCGGCGTAACAGCAAGCGAGAGCGAAACTGACCCGACATGGTCAAGGGCAGCTTCTTATCTAGTCTGCGTCGGCTTCTCAAAAATTCAGACCAAAAGGTTCGAGCATTGAGCGTTCGGGGTGAGAATGATAAGTCGCTTTCGAGAACAAGAAACTAAGGCGAAATGATAAAAGTTACACCCTGAGTAAGAATAAACGCGAATCATCTAGAATTTCGTGACCGGGCGATGCTGGTTCGGCCCTGCTCATGGCGAATATTTATTTCATCAAAGAAACTAAAATAATTGTACTCCATTTAAGTACGGCTTCACGTTTGTGTAGTTTTCATTGCACGTGTATTCTCATTAGATAAATTTCTTCAACATGCCTCCACGAAAAAAGAGTGAACTAATATAGGAACTAAAAGAAGTAAATTAACACAAAAAATATTGTCCAGTGCATCAACTCATTAGTATACTTCTAAGAGCTATCCTCGCATCAGTACGTAAACACCGTCTTTTGCACGTTAATGAGAGCAGACAAACCCAATAAAATGTAAGCATCGTGGTTTTAACCGAGGGATTTAAGTTACGGAATATATTATGGATACCTGCTATCTAAGGAACAAACTGTTAAACTTAATTATATGTGTTGCGCACGTTGACAGAAAATCAAATTACACGAATGTGCGATTTTTTAACTAGAGTGAACGTTTTTGCGTCTAGATATTTTCACATTTTCAGCAGACGATATTATACTTTTCCTTGAACTGAGATATAAAATCTGTGATGTGTACACCTTTTTTTTAGAAAAATTGCACTTGTTTAAACAAAATGGGATCAGTATGAGAAGTGAACGTTACAATGAATATTTACACGTTCTCAATTTTCCTTTCTAGTCCCTCGTGTAGTGCAGAGCACACAACATACTTTGGTAATTCATTATTGCCATTTTTATTCAGAATATTTTAGAACTACATTATTCACAACCGTACACGTTTCTTCTTTCAAACCACATTCAGCATTTACTATACTAAATATAGTTATGCCTCACTATAGTTTTTATCATTTTTGAAACACAGAAATATATAAGCCTCTAATTAACCCCTCATGCTCTGCGCGATCTTAATTTTATGTTATATTAGCCCTAAAATGTACAGTGCACCTCAAACTTAACGATGCCACGGCATTTTTTGTTTCTGACAGTGCCTGCGGCGGCGATTGAACTATGTGAAGAATGTTTGGGGTCTCTATTTCTATCCCATCCTGAGAAGACATCCCGAACGTTTTGGTGACAAACATCACAGTAAGTAGACGACACGAGCTCAATATTGTGGAACCCAGTGGCGGCGTTAAGTTTGGAGTGTACTGTACAGAGAGCGACACTCCCCTATAAAAATGGTTATTGCCGTTCAAAAGAAATATTATTGCCAAATGGTAATAGGCGTCTATAAGCAGTTAATCAGCAGGCTACAGATGTTCATCGTCATTGAGACGTCATCCTGTTGACCCGGATAGCCATTTCGCCACCGTCAACTTTTTGCCATTGTATTGGTTATTGTCGGTGTATCACCAGTGTATCTACATGTTAGTGCTAATTGGCTAAAGGAGGCAATGAAAAGACTATAAATTTTATAATCTTTTGATTGCCTCCAATAGCCAATCAGCATTAGCATGTAAATGCACTGGCGATACCCCAACAATAACCAATAGAATGGCAAAAGGTTGACGGTGGCGAAATGGCTATTCGGGTCAACAGGATGACGACTCAATGACAATTAACATCCATGGGTGGCCGTGGATGGTATTAGTCGTTTAGATGTCATTTGATCAACCTTCGTAGCCATTTCGCAACTGTCAATGTTTCGTCAATTTTCAGCTGACCAGCCAAAAAATCCATAAGAAAAGCATCCATGACCTCACCGGCTTCGGCAGTGCCATTTACGGGCTGGTGCGATTTCATGGCCTGATACACGTAGTGCCGGCTTGCAATATGGGAAGAAAACAAAGATTGAAGACAAAGAATGAAGAACAATTTAAAGAACCAAAATTTATTAATCACAATGTCATTAAAATGACTAGTGTTTTTTGCAAAAGACTGAGTTAATCGCCCAAATGTAAACGATGAGTGAAAAAATGACCTTTCCTTGCTTCCTGACATGTTCGTAAGGTGTGAACTGAAAGAAGAAAAACATTATAAATTAAGTGGGCATATAACCAGCAATATCCTTGCAGCACATTCGATATAATGCACAGAAGAATCTTGCTCACATGTTTTCTCGGCTGTTATGTTCACGGACACCGGTCCTATCAAATGTCCAAAAGTTATAGTATGTGTTTGAATTACAAACTTCATGAGTTGCCTTCCTGGTTCTTATGCCCAAAAACTGCCACTCAAGGTGGCCGGTATGACTACTTGGAACACATACCCTGTTCCTTTTGCTTTACTCCCTTTATTTCACCTCCTTGCCTCTCTGCATTGTGTTTCTTGGTTGGTCCTGTATGACACTAAAAGATTCAGGCTCTCACGACACCCCATTTTTCTTTACCACCTCCATGCCACCATGTTCAAGCAGTGCTGATTGCATCAAGCTCCACTGCTTTGATCTGGCATGCAGGGTGCAGTGATTTGTTTGAGGCAGCTATGGTTTAGCTCGATGGGCTAGAATTTTTGCATCCTTATATTTCAATATCTTTTTAACTGCAACTATAAACAACGCACCACTGCGATGTCGCGGCTGTCGGCACAGCACATGTGCAGACATGTTTGCTCACACGAATCTGGTTCCTGCGCATGCAGTGCCCATAGCTGCTGTGGGCAAATGCAAGCTTGTTTGTAAACAGTGTGTTACTTATAGGTCAACCAAAATTTTAAGAAGTGTTGAAAAAAATTGTCAACCTGTAAAATAAGGCAATCTTTTTTACAGCCATAAAAGCTAAGGTGAAATAAACAGAGAGAATATAGCTTCCTGAATCTATAGCTATCCCAAGGGCATTATCAGTTGTTACATCTTCGCTCATGTCATGATCCTTTATTGTGACTGCATAAAGACGCAGCAGCAGGGTTCTACTGTATTTCACATAATGTTTGAAAGTGCAATAGCTTTAACTTCCACAACACGTTAGCCAACCATAGGTTGTCAAAATGTGAACTCCACAATAATGCAATAAGTATGAATACAATAATAATCCCTGGAAAAGGGGTACAAGGGGGGCAAACAGGAATCTCCTTTGTCCCCCTTGTTCCCCCATCTCCAGGGATTATTATCGTCATTCTTGTCTTGAATAAAAGGGTCTACTTGTGTCTCTCAAGAGAGGGAAGCAGCTTACCTGAATAGTGCCCCCGGGACAGAAATCGTGAGAGGCTGTCTTTGACTTGCTTCCCCACATTGCCGTACTCCGTGAAGGTGTGAACTGAAAGAACAAATGAGAATTGCAATTAAAAATGATAATAGACCTTAGAAAGCTACACTCAAGTATTGGTACTCTTCCTCATTGTCCAGTGCTGTCAAAACGGTCATTCATCCATTTGGATGGTGAAATTCGTTCACGTACGTGCAGCTTGTGGGCACTGCGATGTTGTCATTACGTCATTACTTCAATTGAATGTAATATTCACTTCACATTAGACAAAGATATACGTATTACTTTTGATAAAATCTTTAGATGCATGGCAATTTTAACAGCAGCTTGGGGGCGTTCCCATAGATGCACCACTCTTCAGTCGGTTTGGAGAGTGAATCTTTAAACGCTCACTCTTTTTATTGTACGGGAGGAAGCACCATCTGTCCCCTAACATCGGAAATAATTCTCCTTTAAAAATTAAAGCTATGACGGCCACACAAGAAAAGTTTCGTACAAAAAAAAAATATAGACAAAATAGGGACAAAAAGAGTCCCAATATTTTTTGGTCATGGATCCCCAGTCAAGGGGTTAAGAAATAGATTGATCTTGTTTTTCAAAGCAAAAACATGCCAGGACTATGCTATAGAGTGTATAGCTCTTTTTACTGTGGTCATAATGAGGTGGCGTAGCCTTTGTCATTTGCCCAATAATGCTCAACAAACACAAAACTAAAACGAAAATTCTCGCAGACCAAGAGCCATTACTACAGCAATTGCAAGTTTTGAGCGTAAACATTTCGGCAGAGGCCTGCCTGGTCAGAAAAAAGCTTAGAAATTCAAAAATTTCCGTCCACACACCCCCATATGTGTTCCCTACATAAAGGGGACTAGCGAAGCGCTGTCATGTACGGTGGCAAAAGAAAGTATTCAGGTGTCCCACAAACCGGTATCAACACTTGGACGTATGACGCTGCAAATGAAAGGTCGTCCCTCTAAACAAAGAGCGTAGGGCATTGTATATTCAATTCTATGCCACCTACATTGGCGAAACAAAGAACTTCCCAGAAAGAATTCAACAACATAAAAACAATGTATGCAAATTCGACCACGAGCGCAGCGCTGTTGCAGAGCACTGTCAGGACAATGACCATCGCACTGACTTCGCAAACACCCTCATAAATGTTGAGATAAACTTCTGCCAGCAGCTTTTTATAGTCATGGCACATCCAAACAACACCAGGAAACATCAATAGGTCCACTGGCACATTGCCATCATGCTACGTGAACGGACTAAGCCACCTAACAAAGTGAAAAAAAAAAGAGACCATCATCGTATAAGAAAACAGTCACCCCTGAAGAAAAAACCAAGCTGTTTATGAAACGTTGGGACTTGTTGTAGGATTTGGTTGGCAATTTTTTTCAAATTCCTATGTATGAGTTTTGCATTTGCTTGAGTCATCATTCACTTTTTAACCGTATTTACCCACATAATGAACAAACTTCTTTATTCTGAAATTGACATATATTTGGGGGGTGTGTTCATTATGCAGGGTAAATTTCTGCATTTACACACTTCGCAAAAATGTCATTTTAGGTGCCAGTGTGACACGGCGAAGTACTGTGGCATGTCTCCACTGACGGAGGCGCATTGATGGCTGGTCGTGGGCGCGCTACAATAACCATGTTCTATAATTTGAAAACCTTTTTTAGGGTGCTTTTGGTGTGCCTTCTGTCAAAGGAAAAGCGCCCTCCTAGTAAAAAAAACCTTGCATGTGTAAGAAATTTTTGTGTCCAATAAACGCATATGATCAAATAAGATCATACAAAAATCTTATAAGAATGTATAACAATATAGGAAATATATAAGATTATATAAGAAGTTATAAGAAACTGAAAAGAAGTTTCTTATAACTTATAATATAATAATATATTGTTCTTATGTTTTTATAAGGTCCTTGTATGTTCTTATGTGATCTTTTTGGATCATATGCGTTTGTTGGACATAAAAATTTCTTATACATACAAGATTTTTTACTAGGGAAGCTCACTCAGCATGGAGAGTGACGCGACCGTCCTTAGGCCTAACCACTTTCACGATTTCACTGTCATTTCCTCATTAGGCAACTGTTATCAGCTTTGGCCACTGCTCATACATCAATGCATTCGGTGGGGGAAACATGTCTGGGGCTGCGCAATTCGACCCCAGCTATGTTAGGTGTACGCACCGCTCGGTTTCACTGTTGATCACTTCCGCAACCACACACTTGCAGCCATGAGAGCGTGTAGTGCTATGCTTGGCCTGGCTTGACGTGGCCTGGCCGCTTGGCGGCGAAAGAAAATTGGCTTGGTGGCTCGCCGAGTTGGACGCAATTTGAGACTCACGGAGCGAGTAGATACGGTAAATAAAAACATTCTAAAAACTTCTCAGGTGTTCCTCAAGCTTCGAGTAATGTGACCTATTTAAAGCTTGAGTAATTCACATTCACCTTTAAGCTAACTGCGGCGGTAACTACGCACCCACCGGATCAATCAACCACCTCCCTTTCATTACCTGACCCCGCCTTCTGCACATGGTTATGGGCGGGAGTGTAACACATGGCGAAAAATAGACATATGACTGGTTCAACGAGCATGTAGCTTCTACCACGCTATCAGCTGGTCATTAAACAGAGTATAGTGATGCAGCACAAAAAAATCAGTGCCATTTCAGAATGTCTGAAGAACACACCCTCAAACATCCTGAAACTGTAGAGAGTTTCCTGCAGAGCCACTCGATTTGATTGGCCAGGCAGTAAATCAAAGATACACTCACCAAAGCACTGTGTCGCCCATGATAAGCCTGCAACTCCCTTCAGTAATTGGGAAACAACCAGAAAGCCACAGGAATGTAACACTGGATCCTGAAACAGAAAACAGAATAGCAAAATGCAGGTATTAACACAATATACAAACTGCCTCAGCGAGTGACACTTAAAACTAGCTACAGTTCTTTGGGCACCGTCTTTCTATTACAGATTATTGTGCGTGAGGACGTGCTGTCATTATCTTTCTAGCCCTGTAAACCTCTCCCAAGTCGAACGTCTCCGACGCTGGTTCCGCAAACTTCATAAAATCTGCCATTGCTCCATTATCAAGTTCTAGAGTAAGTGACAAGTTAAAATTTCAATGGTGGAGGCTCACAGGCATTAATAAGCACGTGCTTTGAACCCATCGGCTGTCGAGAAAACACTATGTCAACCGCTCCGAAACATAGGCTTCGTGCAGAAGAGAGATTGAAGTATGCTGCTGATTCAGTAGAACTACATCAAATTCATCAACCACTGCTTAGCCGATTCACTATGCGACTCATCGGGACGACGAGACTTGGACTTGGCCAGGGCAATATGTTTTACAGAGAAATGTTTACTGAATTGACGGACAATGTCATTTTATTAAGCAGCCTTATTTATTTGCTCTGTAAGAAGCAGATGAAGAGCAGTGAAGAGGAGCAAAACACAAATAGTGCTATGGACAACGGCAAGTCGAAGAAGTGATAGGACAAGCGCTACTTGTGGTTCTTCGACTTGTCCTCGTACTGACATTTGTGTATCACTATTGTTTAAGCAACTTGTCAAGCAGTTCAATTTAGTACCAGTGAAGCGGCTTGTCAGTGGCCTTGTCACTCAAGCAGGGAACATGCAGACAACAAACCACTTTGATGGTGATGACCACAACATTTTCATGTCATCTCACAAAAATCGCCCCAAAAATAAAAGCTGATCCTGCACTTATGTTGCAGAATGTATGCATCATCCGACGGCACAGTCTGGAGGGTCACACTGCAGTTCTCTTCGTGCGTTACACTCCCAGTTTCAATGCGGTGACCAATAAATGTTTCGGTGATGAAAAAAAAAAAGGCATTGCTCTGAATATTTTGTTGTTTCCCTTATTTAACTTATCAAAACAAATTGCACGTTAATTGGACTTCAAGATAAACGTGTCACGCCGACTTATTAAGGATAACAGCAATCCATTCCTTGTCAAATTAACTGAGGGCAATAAAGGAAGAAACAAGAAGGTCATGCGATAATTGTATCGGGGAGTGGCAACAGTCCCAGGAAGATCTGCTTCAGTTTTTGCAGTATCATCGATTTCCTCATTAGGCAACTGTTATCAGCTTTGGCTACTGCTCATGCATTACATTTTAGAGTGAAGCACACTGTACGATGGCGTGTTTGCTCTGTGACATGCCAACCTTATGCTGGGTTCCCAATTACCCCGAATACACAAAATTGCAAATAAAAGAAGCAGTTAGATCAATAGGTCACACAAATCTATGCGAAACGAGCAGTCTAGATCAGTGCATGCAGGGTGACTCCATGTGGGGCTGTATAGGAGCTTTACAACCACCCTAATAGCTTATTAAATCAAAGCCAATTATCCTCTGCTAGGTATGTGAGCAGCATGGTCTTGGCAAACACTTCAAGCTCCTCACTAACCCCGCTTAAAAGTCCTGTAGTTGTACACACACTGCTTGCGTTTGCTTTGGCATGCGAACCCCCACATTTTCTCCCCACACTAAGCGGCAGAAACACTCTTCTTATTCTGCATGTGGCCGATTATTAAAAGCCTTTTGGCTTTTCAATCTTAGTAAATGCTTATACTGAAAAGGAACTTATTGCCTGATAAGGGCTACGAGAAAATTTTGAAGTGCGGGATATATGAAGTTTGCTAGATCTATGGCGGACAATATTTACCCTCTAAATCAAAGCAGCACCAAATGTGTCGGCCACGAACCCGTGACAACTTCAGAAGAGACTAATGACAAATGCATGAAGTATATGATAATTACAGAACTATCAGATACTATGACCCAGAAAGTTGAACAAGCTTACGTGGACAACAAGCTTATAAAAGAGATATAGAATGCCAAAGAATCAATAGATTTGACTGATCATTTCTGAAGCCCCAACTTGGTATCGATAGCATGCATCGATGCTTTCAATTATGCGTTGAGGTGTGTGCCACAAAACACACTTGAGTGAAGCTCCCAATCATGCTCTTAAGTGGACAAAAGGCCCACTTCAAACAGCTTTCACAAATAAAACGGAAAAAAAAATGCCAGATAATAACGTTGCATGGTTTCCTCAAAATAAAACGTATAAACCTGCACCACCTCTCAGGGCTAAGGAAACAGCCAAGGATGCACGAGAATAACGCACCTCATCCCAAAGTGAATGGAATGCCAAGGTGCAAGACTGAATGCAAAACACACCGCTCTTCCAAGCCCACCTCAATTAACACTGACTACAATTTCTTAGCCACCTTCCTCGTAAGTTAAGAACTAAAATAGTGTAATTACATGTGGTGCATCACCTTCAGGATTGCTTGATGATGTGCAACTCTGGGAGCTCTTCAAGATTAAAGTGAGCAGAAATTATTTTGCCTGGCCTGAGAATGTCTCACACTCTGAATCTTGTTCCGAATTAAGCAATAACATTCTAGCTAGCTACTAACACATTGTGCCTAGAAAGTAGCACCTATGTGAGAGGAGAATGATTCAGACATTACCTATTGTTAGCGCCATTCTGAAAAAGACAGACTTGCACAGTCTGCCCACTATCCATGTGGCACACCCATGAGTTCTTTCGCCGGGCAGATGTGCCAGACGCACATTAAATCTTTCTCACCGGCCTCCATGTCCACAACAAGGCTCTAACATTTCAGAAGTGTGATCACGTGGCCATGGCCCTCTGCGGATCGACTGCTATGGTGACATGTAACCCAATAGCGGTGGACTTCTCCTACTAGAACCTCAACATGGAGAGAACGAATTCCCAAGAAGGGCTACGACAGTATGTGCGGAACTTGAACCAACCGGCTGCGGCAGCGAACCCTCTCCAAATTCCAGTCGCCATTTCAACAGGGACGACGGGGAGCACAAGCTTTGTCAGCACCTCCACGAGCCAAAGTCCGTGGCAGCACCTGCGACAAAGAGCCCTCCCATAATCCCTGTCACCACTTCGGCTGGGATCACAGGGAGCACAAGTGATGGCGGTGGAGCCACCACGGGCCAGAGCTACATGGCAGCACCTGCAGCAGCGAGGCCTCCACGAGTATACCACTCACCATCTTGAATGGGAACATGAGGAGCGCAAGCGTTGGCGGTGACACATACCTGGGATGGCAAATAATGTTTTGCAGCGACCGAAGTGGCCAAATAGCTGCCCAGCGAAACTCGGCATTCAACTCTAATGATGAGCCGAGCAGTTTCGACTATGATCGACATACGTTTGCGAATTGCACTAAACCGCAGAAGCGTGAAGGCTGCATTAATTTTAATAGAATAGGACTTAAGGCAACAAACTGCCAGATAAAACAGCGATGAAAGCTCAAGTGAGTTACTTCCAACACTGCTAAATAGATAGGACAACTTACCATGAACTCCTATTGATATCTGCCATGAAGCCTGAACCTCGGCACTGTAGGTGATGTCAGTGGTGTCGTCCCAGAGAACTCAAACTAGGAGTTCACTGAGCAACTCCTGCTTGACCAGGGCTGCACTGATTATAAATGTGAAGAACAGATATATTATGTTACATAAATGACACAAGATAGAAAAGGCACAAACAATATCATACCTGCCAAGTTCGGAGAAACCAAATCCGGGAGAACATCTAAGCAGGGGGGTTTAAAAAGAACTATTGACAACAAATGTACGTGAAGACAACTTCATTATTTATATATTGCACTGCTCATGCTCATGGGATTGCAGCCGTCTGCTGTCATGGCAAAAACTCATTCTTTAAGTGTAGAAGGGAGGGGGAAGGGGTAATTTGTGTTTTTTGGAAGCTTTTCCTGTCAATCGTACAACTGATCAAAATTCAGAAGTCTTCCGGGTAATACGGGAAACTTGGCAGGTATGCAATACTAACAGACACAATTTGCTACGGCAATGCCAAAAGAGAATGCAGGTTGGATCAGCTATGTATAAAGATACTTCGAACAACATTTACCATATAGGGTGTATTTACGCAAGGCTAGCGAGCAGTGCACTTTGGGTACATCACCATATTTGTGTTCGTGATAGCGGACAGCGGCGTGCACACAGCCTCACGGGCCGCTCTATGCAGCGAATCTTTCTCCAGTTCAGATGACACCATGCACGAAAATGGTGTTGCTCTTGTGCGACAGTCTGCTGTTGCACAAGGACAAAGGGTGAACTGGGAAAAAAAAAGACGAGGACAGCAGGCGTTGCACGTTCCCAGTTTTTGCAAATCCCGAGTCCGAACACACATGCAAAATGGCTCGGTCGCTCTCCTTGAAACGAGAATGACTCGCTTGCATCAACAGGCAAAGCCCCAACAAAAATCACGACAAGTGGAGAGTATCTGAGCATGTTAGTGAAGTTGGTCAGTGCACGTCTGTTTGTGTGGGGCTTGTGACATTCCACATGGCAGCACCTTGGACCGCGGGAAGGTGGCGTTGTGGAGTTGGGGCAACGTCTCCTCATACAGGCGGCATTGGATGCGGAGATGCAGAGCGGGGTTCCTAAGGAAGCAAGAATCGAGTAATCTGCGAGGGGGACTGCCAACACTTGTGGCGTTGCTGCTTTTTTTGATGCGAAAGCATTTGTTAGCTACTTCACCCGGATTTCGCGATACAATATCTGGCCTTGTAACAAAAGGAGAAGCTAAACCTGTGCCGCATGTATGCGGAGCGGCAATAAGAACTCCTTCACATCCGCACCCTATTCGGAGGTGGCAGAGAATGGATGCGCACTCCACCCGATTGGCTGCGGCGCAAGGAGGTAAATCCCCGCCTCACATACTTGATGTGGCTTTTCACTTCCGTTGTTCGCCGCCGGCGATCGACCAGACGACCCCTAAGGGTTTATTACCATCCAGAAAATGCCTCGGGCTTGGGCAGAGAAACGTAGCTGGGCCGCCAGGCTAGAGGAGCGCTGGGAGCCCAAAGAAGAACTGACGCGGGACGGGGCGCTTCTTATTTAGCTTGCAGACAAGAGAGAGCCACCCCCTGAAGAGTGTGGTGCGTGGACTTGGCGAAGAGCGGAGGGTCGAGTGGCCCACAATGGAGCGGCAGTATCTGACGTCAATGATTGTAGTAAACCATTCATAAAATAAAGTGTTTACTCAAAATCTGTGTCGTCGTATTCACAGTGAGCTGTGGCGTATGTCTCCCGATGAATGCTACTGCCATTCGACAGTCACTAATAGTGGTTTCTGCAGCCAAATTATTTTTTTATGATGTAGTTTTTAGCCCAGTGCAAGGGACACTGCGACAAAATATCGCTAGCACTGGCGTAACACCTCCAACGGGATACTTGGCATCAACTTTGAAGGGTTCGACCACTGCTGTGGTTTACAGCAGTCGCGGATAGTCCTTGCCGTCGACTGGTTCATATAGGAGCACGTGGACGATGTAGAATTTTAACTGATTGGTTGGTTCATCAGTGAGAGAGAGAGAGAGTTGGAAATGTCAAAAGAAAGAATAGGGGAAGACAATAGTGACTTCAACCGAGGCTCTGGGGGGGGGTCGAGATGGTCAACTAAGTTAGGGTTTCTGTAACTACGTAAATAAATGTACATAGTCGAAGTAAAGCAGCGCAAGTTGGCACATCACTCAGCAACGTGCCCGCCACCAAGCCCCTAACGATCGGGGCTGAACCCTCCTCCACCAACAACTGGAGGAACAACTATGTTAAAGGCACTTCACCTTGGAGAAGTGTCGGCACGGTTGGCTTTTTTGTTTGGGTCGGACCTGTCAAGTGTGCGTGTGTAGCAAAGATGTTTCTTGACTGCCCAGTCAGGACTGTAGTCATCAAACTAAATTGCTGCAGCATTTGCACAATGCCGAATCAATAAAAAAAAAAAAAGCCGAGGACTAGAATGTACAAAGCGTTAGAATTTTCACAGTGGCAGCTAACAGCAATGGCAACCTCCGAGATTGCTGCGAGGCAAAGAAATGTGTGCTCATGAACGGTGATTTTTTTCGATGCCGATTTTCCAACGCTCCTGTGGTAAGGAACTTCCATTCCAGTCTCTCGACCTTCTCGTTTGTCACAGTAGAACTTTGGCTTCGAGTAGGCCGAGCCCACTGTAGTGACATATTAAATCAAAATAATGTCGGACAAAAGCCAACCGTGCCGACACTTACCTGGGGCGAAGAAACTTGAACAAACTCGACTTGCTGAAATCTTCATCAAGGTTTTTCCCATTGAGGCGATCGTGAGTCATTCCATTGCCTCCTCACGGAGAGCAATGGAACCTTTTCACACTGATTTGTTCGGACTCCGGGATTTCCAAAAACCAGGAGTCTGCAACACCTGCTGTTCTCGGTTTTCTCTTTTAAAATGTCACACAGTTTTATTCGGGACAACACCTGAAATAGAGAAAGATTTGCGTAGTATGGCCATCTCGTTGATTGTGACCCGTGCAGCTAGCTGTTAATGTGCCGCCGTCTCTCATCACGGATACAAATATGGTGATGTACAGTGCGCCGCAATATGAAAGACCCACTGGGAGCGCGTGGCCGAGGCGGTGGCTGGCGGGGGCACTGCGAGCGCTCTGGGCAATTCCTTTCTGCTTCAAGGCGAGGACGCCCCGAGGGAGCGTCCTCCCCTCGAAGCAGAATGGAATAGCCCAGAGCGCTCGCAGCGCCCCCGCCAGCCACCGCCAAGGCCACGCGCTCCCAGTGGGTCTTTCATATTGTGGCGCACTCTACGCAGAGTGCACGGCTCGCTAGTTGCACGTGAACACACTCTATAGTGCCGGAAAGGCATTCACTGCTTCAATTGGGATACACAACTTATTTATATTAGATGAAGCCCACGAAATTATTTATAAACCTCACATCAATCGCAACAAAAAAACAAAACAAAAACTACTGCAGTAGTTTAAAACTCTAACCACATAGTTTTTTTGTTTTTTTTCACACGGTTCCTTTGCGTTATTAGGGGACACCCACAAAAATAATAGAGAGTTGTAGTAGACCGTTTCCGCAGCCCGCTAAGCACCCGGATAGCGCTCCGTAATCCGCCAGAAGAGGCTTGAACTATGCAGACAAGGCTGGCGGCGCGCATGCGCAGCTGCGGCGTTTTCTTTACCGATACCATAGCGGAAGAGAAAAACTATATACTACAACTCTCTAATAAGACGCGCGGGCCGATAAAGAAACCTGGCCAGGACAGATATCGGTAAGCAGCGATGCGTGCCGACGCGAAGTGACGCTGACGCGGACGCAGCAGCGCGTGAAAAACTACCCGCGTACGATAAAACGTTTGCCAGGTCGACCGCCTCGCGATTAACTCGCAACCCGTCGGGCGGTTTCACGAAAAGCGCGTGGAGAAATGGATCGCCAACAAGAGATAACTGTCAGAATACATTTCTTAAACGCGATTGGGAAAATGCGGGCAAGGAAATTAAGGAGATTCCAGAACGGAAGCTTAGAAGAACGCAGAGACAAAGGGCTTACCTTGGGACAGCAGCACCGGAGCCGATAGAGCTGCCCACGACCTCAAGGGCTGTTCATTCCTGCTCGCGTGGTGCCTCGCCACTTACTAGTAGCTAATTCCATTCTAGGACGCGGCATATCGGGTCAATATGGGTTCTACGTAAAAAAATAGAAGACCCACGAAACGCAAGCGACTCTCGGCGCAGATGCAGCATGCAGGTTCCGAGTGGATTGGATTGGCTTCTACCAGGCTTTATCGAAGTGCATATTAAACGCGGAAATAAAAAGTTACCGTAACATTATTAGTAAAACAGTGGCAAAACGAAACAATAAAAAGTTTCAACGAACTTAAAAAACTAAAACAAATTTATTAAAATAAAAGTTTTATATACAATACGGAAACTTCACTTAGCTGCTTGCTCCGCTACGCGAGTGCGGTCACCGAAACCGTGCGG
>JABSTQ010005764.1:0-22349 GCA_013358835.2 Ixodes persulcatus
AATGTATTAGAAATTTTCCCTTCAAAACTACCGTCCACCTCTCTGCTGTCAATTCGACTTTTCCTGATCACCCTGTAGCATTTTTACACGTTTCAATAAAAATGAAATTGTGAAGAACGGGTATGTGCACGCACCATTAGTGGCAACCGCGTTAGCGTCAATTTGGCCATGTTTCTCGCTTTATAACTTAAAAGCAACACAAATATTATATCATGTTTTTGCAGACTCTGTTAGTACATATTATAAACGTTAATTTCAGAGAGTTTAAAGGAAATTAAAGATGGCCTTTTTTTAAAATGATTTTCGAATTGATGCATTTTTAGTTAAATGCCCCTGTGTGAGCAATTCTTGTAAATTTCTCCAGCTAACCAGGACAACAATATTTCACGCAAAGATGAACTATATACAGGGCAACACACTGGCGAAGTTTGAAGACCTTAGCTTTTATAGATACGTAGAAAAATATTCTTGAATTCAGAGCGTTATTGCGCAATGTGCCGTGTTTGCGATTTTTTTTCTCAAAATAACTACCCTAATACTCGGTGATTAATACTTTTTGTCAATCCTTCCTATGCCTAAATTGTTAGTGAGTATTTGAAGACCCGTAGCCAGAACTGTGTTTTGAGGGAAGCCGCCCGAAATGTCAACATCGCGCGATACGCAAAACGTGCATGTGACTGAGGGGGTGCTTACAAATTGTTTTCGCAAAGACAATTTTTTTTTCCAAAAAAAAAAGGATTGGTTTTATTCTTCTGGGCATAAAGCCAGCATAATATATTTATTTCATCAAAATTAAAATGATCACCGGACATGGTTGTTCGATCTTATCTGAAAACGCCCTCGATTAGATTACTTGATTACTCGACGGCAAAAGTAATTGGACATTACTTAAAGAAGTAACCGTTACTTTTCCGATTACTTTATTGTGTGAAGACACATCTTTAGCGCTCATAACAATGAACTACTTCCAACCTATATTTCACATTTGCACAAGTATTGAAGAAAAACTGGTTCCCTCTTCGGGGTCGTTGCACCTTCACAATGCGGACACAAGCATAGAATTCGTTTGAAGAAGTTTAATGATTTGGGCGTTCGCCAGTGTGTGTGTGTGTGTGGGGGGGGGGGGGGGGGGAGCGGAGGGGGTTCTAGATCTTGTTTAGCTTGAGCAAGGGTTGTCGCTCAAAGTTTTCGTCGCTCATTTTATTATTCACATGTGGATGAGCTCGCATGTCATACAAAAGAGCAGCAGCTCCAGGATTTGAAACGGATCATGTGTAGTATCCATTAGCGGAAGAGATCGCCCCGACCACTTCTCAACTCGAAACATTGCTTGTCACAAAGACCACGTAGGGGAAATGGGGAAATATTTCGACTGGCTTTGTTATATTTTGCATCCGCTTTAGGCATTTCTTCGGTTCTGGTTCTCCTACGGGCTGCGAGTAGGTACCCTAAGCAGGATTTTTTTAATTTTTTTATTTCTGTGTGTGTGTGCGTGAGGGGGCTAGTTTGAAGGAAGGACTTGCAAAGCTACTTTCTGCTTCCTCAAACTTCGCCCTGAATGGCCTTTGTCACGCACTGTGGCTTCCCTGGTGCTTCCCATTCCCAGTCCCAGCTCGAAAAAAATAAAAAAACGGACATTCCACAGAAACTGTACATAGAAAGGGATTTACCTCGTTTCCTACAGCTCCGAAAAAATCTTCCTTTTTTCCGTTTGAAAAAAAAAAAGCAAATTTTATTTTTGTAATTTCAGAAAAAAAGGCGTGTGCCGGTGGGGGGGGGGGGGGGGGGGGGGTCCCGTGGAAAAATAGTAACGATTACAAGTAATTTGATTACTTCAAAAAGTAATCAGATTACTCTTGTGATTCCTGCCTAGTAAAAGTAATCAACTGATTACAAAATTACTCTAAAAAGTAATCAATTACAAGTAATTTGATTACTTGTAATGCGTACGGTACAAGTCTGGGTACGTACAATATATGTTGTTCGATTGGTGAGACTCGTTGAATTTCATGTCGTGGGCGGGGAATAGCCATGCAGTTCGGATATCCTGTGTGGTCAAATATTTTCGACGGTTAAGACCTTTGTAGATTGACACGGCTGAGTGTATGGTGCCGTAAAAAGATCAACATAAAATGAAACAATAATTCCAGTTGCGTTTGTTCTGTCGCACACGGACTCACAAAAACAGCTTTCATTTCTTTGTTTTGGTTCCCAAAAATACCTACAATGCATTCTTAAAATCCCCGAGAAATTCTATTCGCCATAGAACACAACTTAAAGAATAGAACGCGGCAATTTAGCCTCCACCAGCGTCCGGAAGTGCGCCTACGCAGGCTGCCACAGCCCACTGACGAGAAACTCCACAGCTCAGCGCAGTCGGGCAACACTGACGTACCCTCTCAAAACCAGGGACGCGCGCTGTAAATCGCTTCGTTCGAGACTGCCGCTGGAAAGGTCTATAGACCTTTTCTTTAACGGCGCTGACATCTTGTGAATTGCGGCGCCGACGACGCCGTCTAGCGGCTTAGAAAAAGAAATACCGGCTAGTTCTGGCAGCACAGCTATCTGTGTAGGCAACGGTGTGGGGAACTTGGCTAGACTTGGCTATGGTGGGCTGCAATAACTCGGTTGGAGCTTGTCCAGTTGAATCCAGCTGGCTACTCGCAGGCCATCACCTTGCCTCCTCGAGAGAACGAGGACGAAGACGGTGGGGTGTTTTGATGGAGTTTCCACAGCGAAGTATATATGAGTAGTTTAATGTAGTCTATGCAGGTAAGCTCTCGGCATTTGATAGCTCCATCTTGAGTGGTGGCATGTAGACTTTTTCATACCTTTCACATACCATGGGGCTCGCAGTGATAACCTATTGGACCACCTGCACCGGGAAATAAAATCGGTCCTCTTGTCGTAGACGAAGTGATCGTGTGCTTAAACGTGACGTTGAGTCTGATACGAATCTCTCGCGATTCAAGCTCGCAATCGACTGACTTCATAAATAAGGATTCTTGGGGAAAATGCGAAGCTCGATACATTGCAGCCACACTCGCGCTGCAGCTTCTTGTGCTCATGGCACACTTTCTGCTATTGTTCTTATGCTTTTTATAATTATTTATCCATCCGACGACCACGCAGTGGTAGCCAGACAACCGTAGATTTTCGGAAATTGCAGCACGGTAAAAAGGAGCACTCGGAACTAACTCATGCACGACGTCCGTTTTTAAGCCTTTTCGCCCATACCCTTGGCGGTGGCATACCCTGTGTCAGCGGGCAATCCAAAAATGCACCAGGTCGAGGGTACGTCAGTTACTGGCTGGTTTGAGGTTATGCGAACCTTATGATGTACCGCAGGAAAGGCTAGAAGCGCGAGCTCCTTGCTCTAGGGCATGTCTCGGCGGCACAAGCTCTCGTGCACTAAGGGCTGCTGCCAACGCTATGAGCTCGCGCTTCTAGCCTTCGCTGCGGTACGCGTGTGTGGGTTTCCTTTTTTATTCAGTCTCAAGGTTTTGTCTTAGAATACTGTTTCGCAGGAAGGAGCTGCATATTCGTTAAATTAAAGTGCCTAGATGAAAGCTGTGCCTACAGACAACGTTTCGGGGGCAAACAAACGCACGAAGTGGAGCAGACCAACTTGCACTCCGGCGGCGTGCGCAAACTACAGGGGGCCCTTTTCTAGCTATCATCATCATCGTTTCTGACGTCACGGGCAGGACCAACGTGAACGAAGTGGAAGCTCCTCCCACCTCTTTTCACATTAGCAAAGCGAACGGGGGAGAAAAGGTCGCCTCCTCGTCGGCGATCGCTCTGCTAAAGTGGAAAGAGGTGGGAGGAGCTTCCACTTCGTTCAGTTGGGAAACTCGTTGAAACCTGAGCCGCTGGCGTCCGCCGAGAGCGAGCTAAACACAACAACAGCGCCACTCTTTATCATTTGTTTTTAGTGTGGTCACCTTGAGCTTTTATAAAGCATGTTTTTGCGTAAAAACCAACGGAAAAAACTCTTTGTGTAGTAACTTTTATTGGAGTTTAGTACAAAATGAAGGGCGCATGATGTTTTCTAACATCTTTAGTTTGCAAGGTTTTGCAGCACTTATACAACCATGCCTCAGCGGTGATTTCACGTAGCGCGTCCCGACCTAGGCGCATCATTCTCAACTTTGCGCCGCGTCCGCTTGGGAGTCGGGGGTGGCACCCCTGAAACCTCTTCCACCATATCATACTTGGGTAGTAATTGAATTACAGTAAGTGAATTACTGTAATTTAATTACTTTTCTTGGTAATTTGTGATTGAAATTAATTACTTTCGGCTAAAATGAATTGTAATTGTAATTGTAAATTTACAATTACAATTACTTTTGCAAAACTTTGCGGCGCCGACGAAACCTTTCTGAAAGCCTCAGCGCTCGCAGAAACGGCCTAGCTCTCGGTGAAACACTCACACACAGACACAAACTCACACACACGCACAACATAAACAGCATCGCATTGTTTGTTGTTTTGTTGCTTACGCTGCGGGCTGAGGGACAATCCTCTTGGGAGCCTACCTCAACTGCGCAGTGTAGCGCCGTCTGCGGTGCGAGAAGAAAACAATAGCGTAAACATGTCAAAATATATTGAGCTTCAGCTTTCAGCCGAGGTTGGGAATTTCAATCGTCAATGAAGTTATTTTTCTTTCAGTTTTGCCAGTTTTTTTTTTTTTTACGTCCCTCTGCCAGTACTGTCGCATAAGTGTATCTGAATTATTTTAAGTTTATTTTCTGTTTGTTTTACTTCGGATATTATTTGCATAAGCACTTTGGAGGCTAACCTCGCACTTGTGAATATTGTCATTGATGATTCGGGAGCCCCGATTCGGTACTTATATACTTCTGAGCCATTATAATTTCAACTCAGTGTAAATAACTTACAATACCATGATGTTTGTATGTGAATGTGGTCGTATTAGCGCAGATGGGTTTTACTTTCATATTAACACTTGTAAAATATTCCTATATGACCAATTCTCACATTTCATTTGCCTGGCTGACAAAAGTGTGTCAACCCAATTTTTTCTTTAGCGATTTGTTGTCTTCCAGCATATGAACTCATTTATTATTATTTATTAAAAATATAAGAGCATAGTACTTCATTGCCCCATACTGTCATGTTCTATCATGAATTTAACAAAATTCATAAAAGGAAAGTACAATACGTGAACAATGGAGTAAGGAATGAAAAAATACATTGCATTCTATACAACTCGTTTAAAGTTATATGGCCTAAGTCGGGACGCTCTCAGAAATAAGTAATTGTAAAGTAACTGCATTACTTTTTAAAAGTAATTTGTAACTGGTATTAATTACTTTTCACACAGCAGTAATTGTAATTGTAGTTAAACTTCTTTTGAAGCAAAGTAATTGTAATAGTAATTAAATTACGTTTTCGAAGTAATTTACCCATGTATGCACCGTATCTGCTTCGGCGCCAAAATGGCCGATTAAAGCCAAAATGGAAGGCACGTGCATTTCCTCGACTGGCCGCTGCGGGAGAAATGGCGGCGTTCTGGTCGCCATATGCTCGGTTCTCGAGTACGAATCGTTGCCACTTATTCATAGCGGTCTCTATGGCAGTTTCCCAACTGAGTGGTAACGTTGGGTAGGACGGACTGGGACAAACTGCGCAGATCTTGGATCCCCCGACTCGTCAGCTCGCTTCATACGCGCTTGGGGTAACGCGCGGCAAGCCTGTTTCACGGATTGGATTGTGTTTATTTGGGGAAGGTGATATTTGTAGTATGACATTTTACCAAAGCTTGAAACCATGGCACGCCTGGTCGTGCTAACAAGCACTTTTGGCGCTGAGGTGTCGAAGCGCTGGGAGGGTGGTGTGCTGTTCTGTACCCCAGTACAAAAAGCTGGATGATGAAAATAGAATATCCAGCACTTTACCCCACTACAACATCTACCACGGCGGATAGGGTCTATATTTTATTATAATTCGGACGAAATAAAACTGAGGAATAATATCTCATCAAATTGAAATTGGAGAGCGAAATTCGAGAACCTCTCGCGTGTGTAGTAAACACTTCAGTTTAAAGCGACTCCGTGTGTCCTGTTGGTTCCAATGTGTTCTGCGAGTGATGGTCTCTTATTAGTTCCAAGTTGATTCAACTTTAAATTTTATAAACCAGTAAACAAATATTTCCTCGAAATAATTATTGCAGGAAGAAGAGGTGGCTGGTTTCCGGAGTCGTTTGAACGAAATCCCTGGTTATTCACCCAGTCGATGCGAAACATGCGAGAACCTTAAACCTAGCAAGTCCGTGCATGTCAGCGTCCCAAAAGAGGAAGGTATACACCTATAAGTTACTGTCGTTTGTATGTTTAATTTTGCGGACCCAAAAACGAAAGTAATAAGCCTGGGTTCAGCTTTTGAGGACTACTCATGTAGGTAAGTTGCGGAAAATGCGCTCAAGATGTTTTCTTCCGGCTGGTACCGTTTACTCTCTTGTCTAAAGAGCACGCCCATTGTCCGGGCATTCGTATATATATTTTTTTTCTTTTTAAATAGCATATTGGTCGAATTTTAATCGCAATTGGAACAACCTTCCGCTCTTTTTTAGGGGCCTACGTTTTGCACGAATACTGTTTCCGTGACATGTGTGCCACAGAGCACATCCAACTTCAGGCTTTTTTACCTATTTCTCATAGAACGCAAAAATGAAATAATAAAGAGTATATATTTGAAGTCGCTTTCCTAGCAATGGGAATTTTCACTTTATTAAAAAAAATACTTTCGCTTTTGCACTTTGGTGAAGAAGGAAGACCCGCGAGGCCGTACTATGGTGCGAGTGAAGTAATGGCCGGCCGCAAGTCGGCAAGCCAGAGTGGAAAGGATGGAAAGGTTGCGCCAACTATGAACGACGGCGGCAACCAGACAACCGACAAGCCGGTTGTCTGGTTGCCGTCGTCGTTTGTAGATGGCGGTAGTTGTCCGGAGTGTTGTGTCGAATCCGACAGTCAGAGTGTCGAACCAAAATTTTTATCGTTTCGGTTCGGGTGCGGGTTCACGGCTTTCGGTTCAGCTCCGGTTCAGTTCCGGGGAGCAAAAAATAACGGTTCAAACCGGTTCGAACCGGTTCGAACCGGTTTGAACTGCTAAAATAGAAATATAGTTTCCGCGTTGTTTTGGCAATAAGCACTTTTTGAACCGTGAAACGAGTAATTATACAGCTCTTTATCATTCATACAATCCACTTTTATTTTCACGTACCAAAAATAAAATAAAAATTGATCTATTTACTTTCGAAAAACAGTAAACGAAACGCTAGATTAACACAACAGGTCGTGTTTATACACATAACATCTAGTTGTTTACCTCGGTCGCATATATTTTACCCGAATCGATAGGTTATAAAAAAGTTTGGTAGGTCGCCTAAAAAACCCGTGATTGGTACAACTTTGCGTGGCAGTATAAATAGTTGAATCCTAATTGTGATGTTGAACTTACGAATTAATTACACTGCACGAAATCATGGAATGGGCACCTCCTCGCCATATATACCGCGCAATTTAATTTACGAGATACGTTTTACAATATATGTGACGACAACTGTACTAAAAGCAATCATATTTTCAAAATGTCACGGAAGTTTTAGACAAGCCCTTGCATGCAGTTTACCGTTTATAGAAACAGTGATCGGCAATTACAAAGCTCGTTTTCATGACCAAGATTATTTACTTTCAGCACGGCGATGTAGGCAAATAATCATATAGAAAAGAGTAATCCAAATTGTTCACTCTCATTTATACCTACGTTCGTACTCAGATCGGATCTTGCCTACTATAGCGCGTAATCAAGTGAACATTTTCGACCTAGCTTGGCTGTTGATGTTTGTTCTTGACAAGATGCCGGTCAATTCAATTTGTAAATAAGCATCGGACTTGCTAATTGGTGATTTTTTGTCGGAAGAAACTAGTATTGCATTGTCTATTTGACATTGCAGCTACTTAATTGGTCACTTTCTGAGGGTTTGCGTGCGCAATCGTCAAAGTTCCGCCACGCGCGCCTTTGTCCTTTGTTTTTGTCCAGCTCAGGTACACATAAAATTGTTCTTAATCAGATAAAAGAGAGCCAATAACAGACTTCTATATGTTTGAGAAGTTAAATAAGTATCAGGAACACATGGTTATTTAAATCAGCTTCGAAATCAGACATTTGTCTAAGGCTCTCCCAAATAGGATAAAAACGCCGGAAAATATTTGCAGATACGTATGTCTGTAGGGTGATCGGCCCTTTTTTTATATCGTTAAATCTTCAGTCAGTAATTAAATATATTTTAATCTCATCAATAAATTTGACCTTTGAATTTGAATTTCGCATAACCGCATTGTGACCGACAAGGTAGAACGATACTCGAAAATACGTCAGCTGTTGGGTCTTCGGAATTGTGCTTTTTTTTTTTTTTGTGGCAGTGTAAAACACCGGGTCGTGGAGTATTCCCAAAAGACTGTGTGCTCACATACTCGATCTGAAGGAAAATGCACGAAATGTGCAGAGAGATAATAAATGGTGTTCTTCTAAGTATTTCCATACACAACGCCTCGCTGCAAAAAGATATACATAGAGAGGATGCGTGCAATGATATTTCTAATTACACATAAATAGCGCGAGGGAAAAACAATATATTTCTAATCTAAATCACATTTGGGCATTTCCTCGAACGACCTAGGGCCTTCACAAAATATATTCGGCACTACGTGCACTTGTTTCGGGCCCTCACTTTACAACTCTGATTTCTCGATCATGCGCGCTCTAACATCTTATTCGGCTGCAAGCAGACCATCGCGAGATTGTTGTATACAGTGCACAACTTTACAATATTGACATACGTTTTTGCTGGTGTTGAGAACATCGCATTTCACCATCTGAACTGTTTAACATGCTTTGCACGTGACGGCGCTGAGGAAATCAAATCCGGTGGTACAAAATGCATGCCGGAGATGGTTCGCGCTCAGTGCAAGCCATGTATTCGAGAGACACAAACTATTCTTGCTTGGAGCAGAGTGGTAAGGAACGGCACGAGCGTCTAGCACAACGATAATGCGCTTTCTGGCAAGAGTGGTTTTGCACACCAAGTAGTTTCCGGGACCACGCTTTCTGATCTCTGCCGAAGATGCGGAGCTGAGGCAGCTTTAGAACACAGTATGCTTTTAAACCGCCCCCCCCCCTTTTTTGTTTTCCCCCTGAGAGACTCGATCCCTCCTCCGTTTGGGGGTGTTAACTGGACAATTATATTTGTGTCAATTGTGGACAGTAAAACTGCATCTCGTTTATGTTTCACCCAAAAAGCTGTGATGTGAGAACAAATTACGGGGGTAGTCAAAGCTTGGGTAATAAATTTATAACGACACTCCTGCGAGAATCAAAGCGGCTGTCAGTGTTCGGCTCTCCCTCTGAGGCCACTAGGATAATTTTGTTTTCAGATATTCCTCCTGTACACTTGTAGGTTTATTTATCGTCGAATTCCTAAGTCACATTTCGTCCTTTTAATGTTTCTATTCCCGGGGACAACTTTCTAAGACAGCT
This sequence comes from Ixodes persulcatus, assembly GCA_013358835.2. NCBI lineage: Eukaryota > Metazoa > Arthropoda > Arachnida > Ixodida > Ixodidae > Ixodes > Ixodes persulcatus. Next base: position 9,562 of record JABSTQ010005764.1, read on the forward strand.
GAGCAACAACCAAAACATGTTTGGGTGCCTCGATGATGTACGCGTACATGTAAAATGGGTAGTGCAACAATTTTTGAACTTTCGGTTAATACCGCTGAGAGCTAATCCCTGACGTTGCTAACTTGCTAAAACATCCATTAGTTTTTCTCTCCGCTCAATGGCAGACACAGGAAAAATAAAGGAAAGAAACAGCTTTCCCGTCCTCAACTCATTATCAGGACAAGCGGCCACGTGATTTGACGCTAATTATTGGAGACCGGATTTTAGGCAAATGCCTATTTTTTTCCTTGCGTTCCTATCGCCCCATTTCGATATGCGAGCACGAATTGGAGGTCAAGGATGGCTTTTATGGTGGTTTTATAGTGCCTATAAATGCCTATTTTCAGTGTTGGTGCCTAAACTCCGATAAATGCCTATAAATGCCTTTTTTCTCAAATTGGCGCCTAAATCAGCACTATGTAGCGTCAAGTTTCGCTTTCGAGTGCAATTTGATACCTTTATTCATTCTACCTGGAAATATTTACTGTTCTGAATTCTATGGGTTTGAACCTGGTCCTCTTTTTAACACTCCCCCCCCCCCCCCCCCCCCTCCCTTTGCGCCGGTGCAACCGGAGCGGCGGCTTCTGCATGCTTTACGGGTGGCTTTCCCGCAGGACTTGGCGGTGGACGCACAACTCTACTCCCCAGGGGAACTATGATACCGTCAGGGGCAAAGAAAGTGATGGGGAAAAATTACGCCCACCTCCCCTCGCGGGAACCCTGGTGTGATGCAACGCATCTGGGTGGTTCCATTGGTGTTTCCGTTGGGTTGATTCTCTAAAGGAACCGTCGCATCAAGCAATCGTCGAGTACTGCGAGAGAGTGCAAACGGAGCACGGACGACCGTCGACTGAGACCGCGTTCGCTATCGGAGAGAGGAGAGGAGGAGAGTGGAGGAGAGACGCACCTGTGCCGACGCCGCCGCCGCCACCGCCGCCGCCGCCACCACCAGGGGAGAAATTGGCTCTAGGCGATTGGCCTAGAGCCAATTTTGGCCTTTGTATGAACAGACATTAGCAAGAATGAGAGAAGAGCTTGGTGACTCCTGCATTTGGATTTCCGTAGACGAAACAACAGACGTCAAAGGGCGCTTTGTCGCTCACTTTCTTGCTGGGAAGCTTGCGGCGCACGAGAAGACAAGGGCTTTCCTCGTGTGTTCGAAACCTTTGGAGAGAACAAATGGGGAGTCTGTAGCATTCTTTGTAAACGAATCCCTAAAGGTTCTTTACCCTACAGGAGTCGAGGCCACCAAGGTTCTGTTGTTCTACACAGACGCTGCAGCCTACATGCACAAGGCCGCTCATCTAATGAAGGCCTTCTACCCGCAGATGCTCCATGTCACCTGCCTAGCGCATGCGCTTCATCGTGTTTGCGAGGCACTGAGGAAGCACTTCACTGACGTCAACGAGCTTATTGGTTCAGCCAAGGCCGTGTTCCTGAAGGCACCCTCTCGCGTGCGCGTCTTCAAGGAGATGCTGCCTGATGTGCCCCTTCCGCCAGAACCCGTCGTCACACGATGGTGTACATGGCTAGAAGCTGTTGAGTACTACAACTGCTACTTTTCGGACATCAAGGCCGTGATTAACGGCCTTTCAATTGACGAGAGTGTTGCAGTCACAAAGGCTCAAGCTGTCCTCTCCGTGAATAGCCTTCCAGGAGACCTCGCGTACCTTTGCGCCAACTTCACGTTCTTAGCGGATTCTATCAAAAAACTTGAAAGTGCGGGAGAAACTCTTGTTACGAACGTTGCGCTAATTCTCCACGCACAGGAAAGAATCGCCACCGTTCCCGAAGGACCCGTCGCCGAAAAGGCACGTGCGAAGCTGCAATCGGTCTTGGACAAAAACAAGGGGTTTTCTTTCCTTAAAGAAGCTTCAGAAGTCCTTGCTGGTGAGCACTGTAGGATCCCAGTGTCAATTAACCGTTTCTGTAGGATCCCAGTGTCAATTAACCCATCGAATCTTCCCAAGTATAAGTACGCACCAATCACATCTGTCGACGTCGAGCGTTCGTTCTCCGCGTACAAACTCATTCTCAGCGACAAGAGACACAATTTTGAACCCGGGAATCTGGAGATGTTGGTAGTTACCTATTTTTTCTATAATTTTCATAGTGATTCTTAAACTAGGTTCCGCGTTCTGTCCAAATGCAATTCTTAATATTTATATTTCGAATGAGCGTATGTGTATTTGGCAGTGTTGAAAGGTCTTGCCTGTATAATTAAGGTACCTGTAGAAAATTGCTAAAGTTTGTACGTAAGTTCTCACGTAATATGTTAATTTCGTAACAAACCTTGTCTATCTTGCATTTATTATTTTCTTGCTTTATTGTAATTTAATTGCGTCAGGCAGACATAACTTTGCGCTTTTATAAATCAGTATTACCATATTTAAAGTATTGTTTCTCCTGCCTGTTTCACAATATGCGACGCTTGAGTGACTTTCGCGTCTGAACATCGATGTAAGCAATGCGCTTGTGAAATTAAGCCAATTGATCGCCATTAGCCCAGAGGTATTACGGGGCAATTCCACGTCTAAGGTCAATGTATAGAACTTGTTATGAGAGAAAAATAAAGAATTGAATTGAATGGAATTGAACTGTTACTGCCATTGTGGCCTCATAGCAGTGACATTTTTGGATTTCCTGTCGTGCTTGCAGTTCGCTCACGTCTTCACTTGAAATTATTAGCATTTATCTAAAAATTTATTGCGCCTATTTTATTCTTTTTAGTGCCTAAAACGTTGCTTTTGTCGCGTATTTTTGGCGCCTAAAACGTGCTTTTTTAGTGCCTAAAAATCCGGCCTCTACTAATTATATACCGTCAGAGTTCATCATAGTCATGTGCTGGGGTTGGCAAAGAATAAAGCATGAGTTGAGCTTCAGACATTGTTAGAGTTCGGCTATTTTGATCTTTGATTGAACACGAGCCATTACCGCAATGTTAGGCGATTCTGATTGTCATCAACCCGAGTACTCGACTCGCGCTCATGACAATCGAGTACGCCACGGTGTCATGTGACTCGCGGTAAGAAGTCGTGATGTCATGTGACATCACGGTGTCAACAATGCTAATAAATCTTGGGACGTTCTTAATATACCAATCTCACCAAGCGTTCGGCACATACGTGAAGCTGCCATAACTTTAATAGACCTATCGCTAAATTACCCAAGCATCGAGGAGAATGCAGGGATTGGTGTTCCACGCGCCACACGTGGTGGCCTCAGCAGTAGTAACTTTGCTAAAGCAAATGCCTAAAACATATTGCATCTTGCACGCGCGTTCGTCAGCGCTTTATTTTGGTTATTTACTTCGAATCTGTTATACGGGGAAGGCGTGCGCGTGTGGCAAGTGGAACACCCATCCCTGCATTCTCATTGATGCTTGGGTAATTTAGCAATAGGTCTATTCAGAGGTTGCATGCGGCAACGCCCGAGAGAGCTCCTCACACCTCGGGCTCTGCACGCGCACAGCTCCTGCGAGGTTGTCGCTCGTGCAGAAAGACTAAAATTCCCTCGATGCATTGCGGCAGCGGTGACGATGCCAAACTGACTGATGAGATCGGTCTATTGAAGTCGACTTGACGCAGAGAGCCACGTGACTATGTCGCGGGGTCACGTGACGCGACATTACTTGACAGCAAGTCTTGAGCATCGTGATGTCGCGTGACCACGTGACACATGATTTATCGTAGTGCCAATACAAAGGCACCACAAAAACCCACAATTTTTCACACATGGCAATTCGATATGTGACAATTTGATGACTACACAGAAATAGAGCTGCCAATTTTTATTTCTCAAACATGCATTATGTAAAAAAAAAAGAAAAAAATACCGTGAACCATTTTTAACCGGTTACCGTTATCATTTTTTCCGGTTCCGTTCCGGTTCAGTTCCAAGATGGCGGCGAAGATTTCGGTTCGATTAAGTTCCGGTTCGGTTAAAAATAACGGTTCAGTTCCGGCTTTCGGTTCGGTTCCGGTTCGACATTTATTCGCTGTCGGACACGATCCTGAGGAAACTAACCCTTAACAACTCCGCTGTAAAAAAAAAAAACTAAGTTTCTTATTGACAAGTTCGGAGGGTATCAGCGCCCAGCGATGGATGGCGCAAGTGGCCATTGTCTGGGCAAAGTTGGGATTGCCTTTCCGCGCGTAAACGTATTATATATTTACATAAAATGCGGGAACTGGCCTTATTTTGGAGCCGATCGCCAAAATCATGAGTGTGGAGGGCGTTTTCAGATGAGATCGAACAACCAAGTCCGGTGACCATTTTTAATTTTGATGAAAAAAAAAAAATATTTTGCTGGATTCATGCTCAGAAAAATGAAACTAACCCTTGCTTTCAAAAAAAAAAAAAAAAAAAATTGTCTTTGCGAAAAATATTTGTAAGCACCCTCTCAGTCACGTGCGCGTTTTGCGTATCGCGCGATGATGACATTTCGGGCGGCTTCCCCCAAAAAAAACTGTTCTGGCTACGGGTCTAGAAATATTTACTGACATGTTAGGCATAAGAAGAATTGACAAAAAGTATTTATCACCGAGTATTAGGGTCATTAGTTTCAGAAAAAAAAAAAAAAAATCGCAAACCCGGCACATTGCGCAATAACGCTCTTGAATAAATATTTTGTTTTCTCCGTATCTATAAAAGCTAAGTTCTTCAAACTTTGCCAGTGTGTTGCCCTGTATATTGTTGATCTTTGCATAAAATATTTTTATCCTGGTTATGGAAAAACATTTACAGGAATTGCTCTCACAGGGGCATTTAACTAAATATGCCTTATATTGAAAATCATTTTAAAAAAAAGGCCATCTTTAATATTAAACTCTCTGAAATTAACGTTTATAATTTGTACTAACACAGTCTGCAAAAACGTAATGCAATATTTCTGTGGCTTTTGAGTTATCAAGCGAGAAATATGGCCAAATTGACGCTAACGCGGTTGCCCTAAATGTGGCGTGCTTCACAATTTCATTAATAAAAAGCGTAAAAATGCTATGGGGTAGTCAGGAAAAGACAAACTGACAGCGCAGAGGTGGACGGTAGTTTTGAAGGGAAAGTTCCTAATACATTTTCGTACAACCGACGAAAACCGACCCATGGGCCGGAGCGATCGAAAGGTGCCACCCTGTAACATGCTTCGCGGTGCCTGTTTCAACAGCCGGCGTATAGCGTTTCCGTCTACGCGACGTAAAGGAAGCAAACGGAGCGACTTTTCAAACAGATCAGCCTACAACCTTGGCGGTACATGATATAGGAGGTAGGGTGCGGCAGAACCTGAACCTGCGCCGCCTGTGAGTGCCAATATATCCGCCGCCATGGAGTGCCGCACAACGCGTAAAAAATAAAGATACTTAAAAAAAAATCCGATTGACTGATTGTTTGTATTGGGCGTTTTCAGAGAGGATCGAACGACTATGGTCGGTCGACTTTTTTTTTTTTAATTTTTACCAAAAGATATTTTTTTATTTTGCTACCGCAAAATCATATTCCAACTTTTTTTGCGGAAAATAAAATTTCTCTTGAGGAACAAAAATCACAAAGTCGCTGTCGGTATACGCGCACGTTTTTGCGACTTGCGTGAAACCGTCCTTTTGGATATTTATAAAAGAAAAACTGTTGTCGTCTTAGGTTTAATATTTTTTGTACAGAGACTGTACATAAAATAAAAGAAGGTAGACATGTATTATCGATTACGAAGCAAATCAGAGCTTTATGGATCCGGATCTTAAAAGACTGGAAATTCAAATTTTTTAACATGAGTTGGACGCGTCTGTTCTATATTCGCATAAATTGTCATTAAAATTAAAAATAATAACCTTTCAAACCCCCCCCCCCCCCCCCTGAAATGTAGACAGGTTACCGATTTTGCAATAATTGAAAAATCAGTTTAAAATGAAGGCCGTCTTAATTTTTCTTCCACTTTTCACATATCAATGCTCATAATCTTTCCTACCAGGCTGTTCAAAAATGCTTTGCAACATTTTTTGTATATTTTCATTTTACAGGGTGCTAAATATACAGAATTGCCGTAACGGGAGATAGAGAAAGATAGGACGTTGCCGATTTCAAACAAAGGAAAGAAAGGGATCGAAAAATGTAGGAATCCTGTGAAGAGAAAGCACTGTGACAGGAGTTCGTGAAGTATAAGAATTCGTACAAAAGATTACAGGTGAGTTTGAAGCACAAGTCAACAATTTAAATACAGATTTCTCGGATCAGTGAATTTCGGAGCCTATCCTTCGTGGGGAGACTGGGCTGCTGACGACCATGTTTAAATAGTGATAAGAAAGAACACATGTTTAAAGTGGTACAGTTGAAACGAGTTTAATGAATCAGTCTGTCTATGCTGGAAAAAGCGGTGGAGAAACTGCATCGTGACGTCGCCGGTGGGAGGAGCCTAATCTCCATCGCCAACAAACTACATCGGAAGGGAACTGCACCATGACGTGTCCGGTGACGTCGCCGATCTGTGGCGATTGAGTTGAAACGACATCGTTTTTGTTTTCCCTACAGGGAATTTTGGAGAATCGCCGAGTGGGCTAGCGCACACAAGCTCGGAGAGCAGCACGTGGAGCGAAAGCTCGCGCTGTAGAACCCAGGGATCCTGGGTTCAATCCACCGTGGTTCAATCCCCGCCCCTGCCCGTTTCGATCATCGTACCGGCGTGCGGTTGTGTATCACTACTTCGTGATGCACGTTGAAGACCCCGGGGTAGCAGTCGTACTGCACTGGCTAAATTGCTTATCTACAATGGGTAACAATGCCGCCATGTTCAGGCAGACTAACCTCCTGCTGTATAAACAACTAACGACAAATTTTACTTTTTGACTTTGTTTGACTGCGTTAGTGCAAGTTCTCTCGCGTGCTGCACGAGAAAGAAAACTTTTTCTTCGGGGGTTAACTTTTCGGTGAAGTAGGAAGCAAAAAAGAAGAAAAGAGAATATTTCCCTCAAGTTGGGTTCGTAGTAGAAGAGGAGGAAAAAGAAAATCAGTTGTTAGTCCCACGGTGTGTATGGTATTTTCTTTATGTGTATGTTTATTCTAGTTCAGCTGGCCTTACCTGAAGTAGTTGCTTTAAAACAAAGTATATCTCTCTCTCCCTCTACCTGATGTATGAACGAACTAGCTCAACTTAAGCCTGTTACCGTTGCTTGCTTGGCTTTTCGCTCAGCCAACTCGCTTATATGGGGTGCACTCAAATGAAAACACAATCGTGTTGAATCGTGTAAGAGTATTTAGAATATTTATCGATCACGCCGCTGAACTTGCATCGCTCGAAGAACTTCCTTTTTGTGAGCGCCTTCTCTGCTTGAGTTTGCTGGAAACACAGCCACTTCGATCCGAGGTAGTCGATAATGGACCTTTTGTAGAAATACGCGGTGCGCATGCGCGGAGTATTTCATGCGCCTGGGTTCGAGAGTATCTAGTTCCAAACAATCCGCCATCTTGCATTTCTCGCCTTTGAGCGATTTCGTTGTGTCGACCTCGGGGCGGAAGATTACGCACGATGGGGACAAAGGTGAGCTTGAGGGAGCCGTATCTAGGTCACATCGCCTCAATGGGTGAACAGGATGTAGCTGACGTTTTGGGTGTGGAACGGGTGGGAGAGGCCTTGGGCGCGCGTTGTTTTCCAGTCACCTAGTCTCGAACCGATTCGCGTGTCTAGGTGGCAGCACATATTCGCCAAGAGGTCCATTGACCCCGTAAGTGATGACGTCACAACAAGGCGTCTGGGTCCAAACAAACCGTTGGACGTTGCTATGGACTAATCCATGGAGACTCCACATGAGGCTAGATTTTTGCTTACAAGTAAGTAAATAATTTTTTGTAAGCAACCTAACTTCTTGATATCGAATTATGAAGATGTTCTTGTCGTCTCAGTGTCGTATCGCAACGATGAAAGCCATTTCTGAAGACTTACACTCCGCTTTGCTTTGGTAGCAGACGACACGATAGATTTGCTGGCCTCTGTTGCAGCGGGCGTCTTCATTGAATTGCGTCGGTAAACGAGCGACAAAAACAAGTGCATCACTATGGCCGTAAAGACCTCCGCAATGTGCGTTTTTTTTTTTTCTGTGAAGAACCCACCTTAGTTACGAGGGGTGAAAATGCAGTAAAATCAAACCACGTCATGCAGATCAGTTACGACGACGACCTGAAGTGCATTACCGGCGTAGTGCAGGCCAGCATGAGAAACAAATCGTACGCCGTCGAGGTAAGTCGTTTGTTGTTATTATTATTGTGGTTGTCAGGTTATTAAAGAATTGCATGTCTATCGCAATTTCGCAGTAGTTTGTTTTTTTTTCCCCCTTGGTATACATAAAATTTCGTGGATGTGCTCTTTTGGGGAAGATCTCCATCGAACCCGCGATGCGAGTACAATCTGTAATGAACTCACCTTATGTTTTTTCTCCAGTTCTTTCGCGCTTTGGGGTCTTGCGGAAATCTGAAGAAACTGCAAGGGTCTTTCACCACGCGATGGTTACAACCAGGTATACGAAGCAACCTCGCATAGCGCGAGTCCGCAAACAAAATTTGGGATCTCTACCGATCGCCTGAAGGGCTTTTCTCACGCGTGCAATGCGATCTTTTAGCAGACGATCATCTCGATCGACGCCCGGACTTTCGATAAACCATATTTTGCATCGCACCCCACTATGAATTCTTATATGTGTCTGAAACTCATTATATTTCAAACACATGCGATGTCAGAATATCGTCTTTATTCACACGATTCAAACGACGGCCCCGGTTTGGCCGGCCGGCGTGGGGCAGACGGCATACTTCTTGCATTCGTCGTCTGCTGCAGGCATCTTGAGGACCGGAAGTTGCAGTCGTAAATATTTCAGAAACGAGCGATTACCGGCACACTTCTGTCGAAACATATATGACATTCAAGCTTTCTACATTTGTGATTTTAAGAAGTTTAAATCCTACTCCTGATTTCTGAACGGTCGGGTTTTCGTAGCGAAACCGAGCCACATGTATTCGTCCATAACAACGACCCTAGCAACGGTTTGTTTGAACCCATGACGTCACACTTACGGAGTCAATAGCGTTGGTGACATCAACAAGTACGCGACCCACAGAGCACTGGTGAACACGAATGTTTTTGTCGCTCCTGACGGTTCCCTGGAAGCCGCCAGCGGCGTAGAAGCGTAGAGCTGCGAGGACTTGTTGTTTGACCGTCGGCACACGGGGCCCTTCGCGACGCCGCTGGAGCTTTCCGCGAAGCCTGCCGCACAGCCAGCGAACCACCCCTTTGGTCAGCCGGTATTCGCCCACAAGCCTCGCATCGCTTGTCTCGAAAGCATCCCGGTGATCTCTAAAAACTCGATCCGCTGGCAAACCCAACAGTAGAGATGCATATGTTAGGTTCGCCATCTTTTACGATGCAGATTGATCTCTGGCTTCGTCTCGAGCCCTCAGTTAACTGCATCGCCAAAGTGCATCGTGACGACATTTTGACGTCACCGCCAACTGCATCATTTTACGAGCATAGCTCGAACTGCATAGGGAAAACCTACATTTCAACGTGATGTCACGTGACCCGAGAGAATAGCCAATCAGTGCCCAATGCAGTTTTCTACTTCATTTAGTTTGCGTTCCAGCATAGATAGACTGGATCCTATGCGCACATTCGGAGCTTGTCGCGTGCATCATTTCTGCCGGACGCTGACCTGAGTCGGTCACAGCGCTGTCCTGGCACTCCAAAAAGGAATACTTTTTTTCCCGTTTTGCCTGTAGCGATCACTGTTCGTTTGTTCTCAGTGGCACCGCAAACTCGCGACCTCGATCTGCTTTTCGCAGCCATATGAGACTACTTTTAAAGATATATATTTTCTGCGCCTACTGTTCTTGCTAAAACAGCTGTGGTTGCGAAGTGTCGGACCGCGTACGCTGCCACAAGTGACAGGACTGAATTCCACGCACAACGGAAATGTGGCGACGCACAATCCCCAACATTTCGGCGCAACATAGTCCCACTCCTTTGCTTTCATGTCCCTGGACGCTTTGACGTCAGCTTTCGGGAGGTGGATTTAGTGTTCAGTGTTCAGTTTAGTATTCAGTGGGGCAACCATATCTGACGCCGACTTCATCACCGACGTGGTGGGCCGTCGGAGGTTGTACAACGTTCCCTGGTGCTTGACATGACCCCCGATTCTATCGCAGGCACTCTTGCCATGTCCGGTTGCGGAAAATATGCACTTCGCTGACGTGTACTTGTTGCTCTGCCGCTCGTGTAGTTGGTACATGTTCTTAAGGTGGCTGGCTGCACGATCACTGACGTAGGCCACATAAGCATAGCCAAATTGGACTTCACGATTCTCCAAACCGTTGTCATATAAATTAAGTTATAGACAATCTCATTAAATTGCAATTCTTTTTTTTTAAGTATCTTTAATTTCTACGCGTTGTGCGGCCCTCCACGGCGGGGGATCTATTGGTGCTCACAGGCGGCGCAGGTTCAGGTCCTGCCGCGTCCTACCTCCTATATCATGTTACCACCAAGGTTGTTGGCCAATCTGTTTGCAAAGTCGCTCCGGTTGCTTCCTTTACGTCGCGTACAGTCTTAAAAAAAAGGAGTCCAAAGGGAGTCGCTGCTCCCATGACTCTCTTTGCTGCCTCCATGACTCCCTTTGACACTTCACGACTCTCTTAGAGAGTCAATGATTCGTGTGACTCTGTTTTGACTCTTCCCCTTCTCAACGGGAGTCACAGGTCAGCAGCATTTGCCCTACCGAAAAAAAACAGATGCCAGAGGCACACCCGTATTCACCAGGCGCGACTAACTGGCGCCGTTTTAAGGTTAGTAGGCAGTGCTTAAAGTCAGGGGGCTCTCGGGGGATCTCAGACCCCCCACAGATTTCGACAAGGGGTCTGAGACCCCTTTGGGGAGTAGATCCAGCTGTCGCACATCTAGCGGCGAAGATGAGAACTAAACCCATGAGTACAACATGAATTATTTGGGCGTGTTACTGACGCAGCGCTCGGCTGATGTAGATGAACGTTGTTAGCATTTGGATGTATGTGCCTGTAATTAGTTTAAAGGCAAGCTGCGTGTCAAAAAATGTCCCACTACCCCTCCCCCCTCCCCTTTGTGGTGACCACAGCAGAGACCCCCCGCCATCGGTGGGAGACTTTAAGCACTGGTAGCACGACTAACTAGTCGCGAGCTAAACGGGAAATCCGCGACTAACGAGCGATTATGTTCTGCGGTATTCACGAGCGCGAAGCGAGCGGGTGACTATCTAGTCAGAACTAAAACGCGGAAGTGAAGTAAAAAGATAGGTCACGCATATGCATACTTAAACGCCACTGCGTAAATGGGTATTTTATCGTATAAAAACGAATATTTAAATGTTTATCAGGAAGAAAAAGTTACAATGAGAGACATTTTGTCCGAGACAGAGTTTTACAAAGGAAAATTTAAAAACAACGCCAGGGAGAAACACGGAAGCCGCATTGCCAGCGGCATAAACAAATATGGAAGCGCCCGTAAATGCGTTTTTTTCTCGTCGTCTAGCGCCCTGCTGAGATCTCTTTAGCGGTATCTCTGACCGCTGAACATGGCTATTTACGCATTATTTGCGCCTCCAATTCTTTCTAGATGTGTCCCCCATGTTAAGAATGGAACCTTCGGCAACCTTTTCCGAGTTTCAACGCTGCGGAAACGAGTCCCGAAACGAGTCCCGACGTGTCAGGACTGCCGGCCACCTGTCGAAGCCTGCCCAAAACGAATCTCAACGCGTCCGTGACGTCAACGGGACGTGTGTGTGTGTGCGTGTGGGTTCGTGCGCTCCGGAAGGGGAGAGAGGCCTGGCCTAACTGCGGAGAACCATGGCTATGACTCATTTCTGGCTACGACGCGGCGGACTTTTCTGCTACGCACTTGGCGGTCGCACCTGCTGCCCTGGCGGAGAGTGAGGGAGAAAACGGACCCCTATATAAGGCGGGGCGTGAGGCTGCTGAGTTGTTCTCTCGGATTTGACGACTGTATCGCTACCATGTAATTAAACCGTTCGTTACGTTACCAATTCTCCCACCTCCACTGGACCCCTGGATTCTTCACTTCGGGGAATGGTCGTCGTCACGAGCCAGGAAGCCTCTGGACGTGCGGCTAAAACCCCGCCTCGAACACCCAGCGTTCCGAGACAGTAAGTGCTTTGTTAGCGCTGGCGGTCAGCGGTGATACGAGTCGGCCATGGCGCTGAGCCGCTAGTCGCCCGCTAAACACCGGCTAAACTAGCCCTACCCCATGACTAAGATTTGTTAGTCGACTTCTTAGTCGCGCGGGGCGACTAGGCCCTAAACACGACCGGTGAATACCAAGCGCTCACTTAGCGGCGACTATCGCTTGCCACGTGATCATTTTAGTCGATGACGTCACTAGTCAGTGGTTAAACAGGCGCTACTCGCGCCTGGTGAATACGGGTGACAATGTTTAGCAAACTGGGTACTACTCGACATTCACAAAATGTAATTAAAAGTTCAGGCAAGATTTAGCAACACAAAAAAAAAAAAAAAATGTATGTCCGAATTTGTAATCTTCGCAATTTGACTGCAAAAAATATACTGTAAATGACATAATTTTCGCGGGCTCAAATTTTCGCGAATCGGGCCAAAGCTGAAAATCTGAAATTATTCGCGGGTTCTAATTTTCGCGAATCGAGTGTAGCTTCCGTAGCGTTCACTTATTGCCCGAATTGTTCGCAGGATGTATTTTTCGCGTTTTTAGGCGA
>JABSTQ010005765.1:0-15799 GCA_013358835.2 Ixodes persulcatus
GCAAGTGGGGACGTTTTCATTTTACTTTACCTGAAATATAGAATAATTATAAATAAATTTAACCCTCGTCCTTATAGACAAGCTGGCGGAACCGGAACCGACGCTCCGGTTCATATTCGTGTGTCCGGGCACGGGCCGCCGCGTCTTTTCGAACCTGTCCGTCTTTTTCTTTCTAGAGATGGCACCAAGAATGCACAGACCGGGGCGAGGCGGCATCGCGTGAGGTTCGTGTGAGGTGGCTCGACGTGTCGTCAAGACGTGCCTGCGAACACGCGCAGGGCAGCTGTGCCTCGTCGTTCTTTTTCTTTCTAGAGATGGCACCAAGATGCACAGACCGGGGCGAGGCGGCATCGCGTGAGGTTCGTGTGAGGTGGCTCGACGTGTCGTCAAGACGTGCCTGCGAACACGAGCAGGGCAGCTGTGCCTCGTCCGTTCTTTTCTTTTTAGAGATGCACCAAGAATGCACAGACCGGGGGCGAGGCGGCATCGCGTGAGGTTCGTGTGAGGTGGCTCGACTCGTGTCGTCAAGACTTGCCTGCGAACACCAGCCAGGGCAGCTGATGCCTCGTCGTTACTTTTTCTTTCTAGATGATGGCACCAAGAATGCACAGGACCGGGGCGGATGGGACTGGCATCGCGTGAGGTGTCGTGTGAGGGTGGCTCGACGTGTCGTCAAGACGTGCATGCGAAACGAAGCCGGCAGCTGTTGCCTTTTTTCCGGGGGTTTTTTTCGTTCTTTTTTCTTTCTAGCAGATGGCACCCAAAGAATGCACAGACCGGGGCGAGGCCGGCATCGCGTGAGGTTTCGTGTGAGGTGGCTCGACTTGTCCGTCACAAGACGTGCTGCGAACACGAGCAGGGCAGCTGTGCCTAGTACGTTCTTTTTCTTTTCTAGAGATGGCACCACGAATGCCACAGACTCGGGGCGAGGCGGGCATCCGGCGTCGAGGTTCGGTCGTTGGAGGTGGCTCTCGACGTGTCGTCCAAGGACGTGCCGTGCGAACACGTGCAGGGCAGCTGTGCCTCGTCGTTCTTTTTCTTTCTAGAGATGGCACCAAGAATGCACAGACCGGGGCGAGGCGGCATCGCGTGAGGTTCGTGTGAGGTGGCTCGACGTGTCGTCAAGACGTGCCTGCGAACACGAGCAGGGCAGCTGTGCCTCGTCGTTCTTTTTCTTTTTAGAGATGGCACCAAGAATGCACAGACCGGGGCGAGGCGGCATCGCGTGAGGTTCGTGTGAGGTGGCTCGACGTGTCGTCAAGACGTGCCTGCGAACACGAGCAGGGCAGCTGTGGCTCGTCGTTCTTTTTCTTTTTAGAGATGGCACCAAGAATGCACAGACCGGGGCGAGGCGGCATCGCGTGAGGTTCGTGTGAGGTGGCTCGACGTGTCGTCAAGACGTGCCTGCGAACACGAGCAGGGCAGCTGTGCCTCGTCGTTCTTTTTTCTTTCTAGAGATGGCACCAAGAATGCACAGACCGGGGCGAGGCGGCATCGCGTGAGGTTCGTGTTAGGTGGCTCGACGTGTCGTCAAGACGTGCCTGCGAACACGAGCAGGGCAGCTGTGCCTCGTCGTTCTTTTTCTTTTTAGAGATGGCACCAAGAATGCACAGACCGGGGCGAGGCGGCATCGCGTGAGGTTCGTGTGAGGTGGCTCGACGTGTCGTCAAGACGTGCCTGCGAACACGAGCAGGGCAGCTGGCCAGCTGGGCCAGCTCTCCTAGATTCTAATAAAGGGCTTTGAACCGGTGGCACCTTCATCTTTGTGCGTATGGCGCATAATTTGCTGGCTTTTTAAAGCCACGAGCGCGCGCGTGCTGGGCTGTGGATTTGTAAACATTGTAAAGGTGTATACTCGGGGCAACTTACTCAGCCAATGGTACGGGTGCACGGGCGCTCCGGCAATTTGAGTGCCGATCAAAGCTATGCACGCGCACTCTCCACTTTTGAAATACCACAAAAAGTGCCCCCGAGCATAGCTGCTTTGGGCCACGGCGCGCAACGGATTCACGCAAAAGTTTCATTTAGCTTAGGTATAAATTTGATTCTGAATTCAAAAGAAAGAGTGGAATCTGGCACCACTGGAGTTCATTTCATATTGAACAGGACTCTAAATTACGGTGGTGAAAGGAAAGAAGCCACTGTCCCGATCCCTTCTCATGATCAGACAGACATGACATTCTTTTCTGATCGACAAGAATGCGAGTGGTTTCCATTTCACGTTTTGTGTAGTATAGTCGTAGCGGGTATGGAGAAAATAGATTGATG
Organism: Ixodes persulcatus; assembly: GCA_013358835.2. Classification (NCBI taxonomy): domain Eukaryota; kingdom Metazoa; phylum Arthropoda; class Arachnida; order Ixodida; family Ixodidae; genus Ixodes; species Ixodes persulcatus. The sequence continues at coordinate 2,269 of JABSTQ010005765.1, forward strand.
CCCAAAACGTTTATATGCGATCGCATTTATTTCAGCAGCCCCTGCAAGAAAATTTTGCACAGCCCCACTAAAGAGAAACGCATGCGCGGGAGGGTGTTAAGTGGATAAATTGAGAAAAAAAAGGAAGAATCCGAACGTCTCCAATAGAGAATCGAACTTAGGACCTCAAGATTTGATCCCGACGCTCAGCCACTGTGCCAAGGGGGGACGTTTTTTCTTTACTGGTGCCAAAGGGGAGGGGGGACTTCTGTAGCGATAGTTATTGAATGTGATAGCATTCCGAATTCTTGACTAGGGGAAACATTGCACTCTGATAAAGACCAATGACCTTGGTGCGGACGGTCTTTGCGTAGCTTTGACGGCTGGACGTGCCGCAGCCTCGGGGTTATCCCCTTTGAATTGCGAGGGATGGCTGCGCCACCTATTGTCGTGGACACTCGAAAGCCAGTCGTCTCTGCTGTTTCGGCGGACTCGTTATCTCGACTAGCCGGCGGTAGCCCTCTCCTTCGGCGTCTGCCAGCTGCGCGACAGAGTGGACGATGCGATGCGCATTCATTTTTTTCGGGAGCGAAGTGTTCACACAGCTTGGATTTGGCGCTATAAGCGCCCTGTCTACTACAAATGAGCGGAGTGGAATGTATTCTCCATAATAAAGTATTTTGCCTTTCTTTATGCACCCCCTCCCCCTCCCTTTTCGGAAAATTCTCATCTTCAACACTAAACCAAATACTGTACTAGCAGAATGCATTCTACTCCGCTCATTTGTATTGCATAGCGCGCTAGCTACTGTGGCAAATCCTCTCCTAACGGAATGCAAACCCCGTGTCTGAGAAAGCGTATCCGTATCGCGCTGTCCACGCTGTTGCGCTTTCATACGCCGAGCGAGAAGGCTGCCGCCGACGCACCGAGATATTCGCCAAGACAGCAGAGACGGCTGTCTCCGCTCTCTCGACGGGCTTCTTTGACGATAGATTCTGGCAACCACCCCTCACTATTCAAAGGCCCCAACCCTATGCGCGTCCAGCCGTTCCGACTACGCAAAAGCTGTTGGCGCCAAGAGCTTTGGACTTTCGAGGAGTAGAATTAAGGGTGAAGGGCTGTGCAAGCAGGACACTCGAAGAACGCGTGTAGTGACACTTCTCCGCCATATGAAGTACGGCAACCCGCTCCCGTCCGATGTTTTTTTTTTTTCTTTTTTTTTTTTACGTTTGCGGAGGATTAGAGCATGCTCATCATGCGTGTCCGGACAACCAGCCACACGTTGTGTTGACTGTCAGAAATCGCGCAAGGCCTCCGCTGCAGTTCAAGTCCCGAAAAAGGGAAGGATACGAGGGCGTGGCAGAACAGATGGACAAGCGACAGGCACATCATTAGCAGGGGGCGTGTGACGTCAAGTCTGGCGAGCACCGAGGTCAGAGAAAAGCAGAGGAGGCGAGAATGAAAGCCGTGATGTTTTCCTGGTGAATGTACAAGCAGAAGGCGGGCCGCCGTACTTCAACTTTATATGGCGGAGTAGTGTCGCGTATTCTAAAGTGACCTGTTTGGAAACCCATTAAGGCGGGGCAAATCAGACATGGGGCAAAATGCGACATTTTGAGTTTAGCGTCATCTGTATTTGAATCTTGAAATACAATTAATTTAATACTTTGCCAATATGTTCGGGTTCTTGTCCGCTTAACTTCATAATAAATCTGCTACAAATGGGTGAAACACGTTGGCGAAAACAATTGCACAGTTATCGTTCATGAGTTCACGAACCACCAAATCTGGTAGAATTCTGCGTTTGCATTTATCTGGAGGCGTGCTGTTGAGTTTCAAGTGACTACTGTATCAAGGTAATTTCTTCTTTTGTTTGTCTGTCGTATTAGCTAACTGAGGATACATTTTTATCGCTTTAGGTCTTTATTGACATGGCTATAAAATTGTCTAAATAAGAGTATATGCCAGGAGCGAAACGCGGCAATTTCTCCATCAACAGGTGGAAAAGCATTTTTGGGGGGTTCATTGTTTGTTTCCAAGCTATACATTTTTTGTCGTATTGTCTAGGATGGTCCAACCGCCCAAAAAAAAAAAAAAAACAAAAAAAAAAAAGCTAAGGTGAACACGAGGTAGGGCACCAGTGCTGTGTCGGCCGAGACTCAATCGGTCGCTGAGGCAACAGTGCTCACGTATCAGTGTCCACCGACTTGGCTTTCTTTAGGTGACGCCAGAGCACTACGGCTTTGTTAGTAGAAGGTGTTGCTTGTTCTTTTCGCATTGCGCGCATGCGCGGCTCGTGGGTCGCTTAGCGAGTGCCTCATTAAACTAAGGGTAGCGTGATACGCAGTTGTCCCGGTGGATACGTGGATTAGCGCGTGTCGCTGTTCACTCCGCTCTATGATAGAAGTCAGACGCTCTCTGAAAGTACTCTGGTCGTCTTCGCAAAGCCTCGTAAGAGAAGAAGGACTAACGAGGACTTCGCGAAACAGAAACGGCGGCGCACTGAGACTCAGCGTGTTGGTCGGGGCAATGAGACGCCGAAGAAGAGGGGCTAGGGACAGAGATAGAAGCAGACTCGTTCTACAACGACCGAGGACCCCACTCATGTCGACCGACTGCTCCTGACGAGCCCTACTGACGTCTTCACCTTCTACCGCAGTAGAGGTGCCGAGGATTGTTCTCTGTGAGATGAGCTGCGGAGGCTCAAGAAAGACGGACTCGACATGGTTACGAAACGAGTGGGTGCTGCTTTGTTGGACCAAGCGGACGCTAAGCAAAACCTCTCGGTTGTGACAGTCGACGTGCAAAGACTACCTGCTCACAGAGATGCCGTCCTTGCGGAGCCATGGCGGGGAGCGTTGCTTACCGAAAAGGTAACTCTGCTCTTCAGGGACGCAAGACGTGCGAAAGTCGACTCAAGTGACATCAGTGATATCTGTATAATTCATACCAAAGTGAAGGGTGTGCCTATGCTAGCTGCAACGGTCTATGTGCCTCCGCAGGCAAGTCAGGATAAAGTCGAAGTATTCCTGAGCACTAGATTATGGAGATACTCAAGCGTATCAAGGAAGCCTTTTCTTGCATGGCTAGTTCACATCGTGAGCGCGTAAATGCACCCATGATCGTTACACGTGACTTTAACGTCAATGTCGGGGAGGGTGGGGGGACGGGGGGGGGGGGGGGGGGGGGGACAACGCCTGATTGTTTGACTTTATGCGCGCGAAGTTTGAATTTGATGTAGAGAATGATGTGCAGCATTGCAACCGACGACGCGGGTACAGTACGACGTTGGACTGTGTTTTTGTCCCATACTTTCAGACAAAATGTGCTGGAGTATGTAGCCTACTTTAGTATTAATCGTCCAATGCTGCGTGTTTATGCGCATTTCGAAAACGAAGGAACAAACGAACGGTGTGCTGGAAGTCGACGGCAGCAAGTAAATGGAGTCTTCTGGACAAACAAGGCATGCCATATGCCTTCGCCATGACTACCTTTAGCAGGTATAACGAGACAAAATAAGAATTGATTGAAAATGTCCGGAAAGTTCTTGCTTCGTTACCTCTAGGGTTCATCTCGATTCATTCAGCTCAAGATGACCTTCCCAGAAGAAACATCGAAAGGCGATCGCCTGCAGCCAAACACCTAAACCACGCAGCCCTGTTTTTTTGTTTTTTTTTAGCAATTCATATTTTTTGGGGTGTGTGTGCCTGCGCATGTGTTTTGAGATATATACGTAGTAAACTGAGAGTGCGAGTTCGTTTTAGGAGTGGTTTTCTATACGTATACACCAACTCATGTTTACAAACAAACTGGAGCGCCCCTAGCGGACGCCACCGGCGCCGCGCATGCGCGATGGGGGTGTGGGCAAGAAGCTCGCCGTCGCCCATAAACAAACCATTGAAATGCGATGTTGTCGGCGTCGGTGTGAGTCCCCCTGCCCTTTTTCGCGTTCGAATTGTTGATTTTACGTCTTCCTGGCGATGTCTGAATGCTTGAGCGGCGTCAGCGAAATTACCGTGGCTCGTTACACCGCAAAACGTCGCGTGAATAATGTGACATGTGGCGATTCATTCCGCGAGGACGCCGCAGTATGTACGCTAAAGCCTGATTCGCATGATTAGATTTCGCTCGCAATTTTGAGTCGCGACGCCGCTCGGGCTGCAAAAGCGTGAACCGTAGCTGAGATGGCCGACGTCGATACGGAAAATCGCAAGCAGAATCGGACCAAGTGAATTAGGCAAAAAAGTCGGTGATGGTCACTGGTAACAATGATCAACATCTCCTTGTATCTAATGTTTACATCGAGCCTGCTTACCAACCTTCAAACTTTAGTCTTTTGAGGCCTGCACTTACTTCTTATCGCAAGTACCGGGCCAACATTTGGTCTACTGGCCGGCGTCGTCTAAGAGAGCGGACGACAAGCAGAAACGTTTGAAAGAGCAGACGACAGTTCGAACGATCAGGCGGCCGTTTGAACTTGAAGACACACTGAACGTAGTCCGCAGGTGGTCCGCACTACTTGACGGTTTTCTGGCGTTCATGTTGCAACAAAACAAATAAATCTGATGACCACAAGTATCCGTGGATTCAACCCAAAGTGCTTACCCCCAAGCAATCGTTGTTCGACGGCGTCTGATTTTCCCTTTTCACGGCACATATCCAGTATCTCGGACGAACCGAGCACATGAAAACTGACCTTCAAACCTTTCTCGACTCTTTTGGTACGGCCCGAGTCGCGGCGTTTTGACGAGAAGGCAGGTTTTTGTCTGGTTTCTTTCAAAACAACGCAGGAATAACACGTCTGGCATGGGGACTTCTGCCCACAGCGCCCGACGCGCCACCACCGCGCCGTGATGTCACAGAGTTGAGTTCGTGTATAAGCTGATAAAACTTGCCTTTATTTTGCATTTTAAATAAAAAGAGAATTTACGGCCCTCTACACAGGTCAACGTCGCCATTTATTAATTTTTTTAAAAGAAATCAATCAAAGATACTCTTGCATTAAATGTTCTGCCGTCTCCAGTGGTGTCCGCAGGCTATCCCCGTGGCGATGGCTCATCAGGTGAAGTTTCCCCTCACCAGGGTTGTAAAGTACCTAGGTACAAAATTAACTGGAAATCGGTATCAAGGTACGTTTGTTGTACCTGAGGTACAAACCTAGGTACTTTCATTTCTCGGTATCTGTATCTGTATCTTAGGTACATTTTCCAGTAACTTGTAACTAATTGAAGTTACTTTTTACAGGTACTTTTCTACTCACTTCGTCCAAATGGCAGAAACTATGAACCCCGAAGTATTAACACTCCACCATGTGCCGTGATTAACGTTGAGTTGGCTACAACTCGGGAGGCACTGACTTGATCGAACGACGTTTTAGCGAACGAAGCCCTGCCCATGATGTTTCAGCGAACGACACTTTAGCGAATGGCGGTGTTCATTTGAGCGAACGATAGATTAGCGATGCCGTTCTAGCGACACCAGTTTATCGAATCGCTTCGAAACTCCGTTTAGAGAAAATAGCGACCTGCTTCCTTCATCTCAAACCAAAATCGGCTTCATTGCGTGTTTCAAGCTATACTTGAAAGATGTGCGCAGTTACTGTTGCCTGCATCGTGCCCTGGTGGTGGCTCTCTTCTGCCATAAATACAATATAATAGATAATTGAAAATAAATTATAATTGCAATCGTAAAACAATGTAACATCGTGTATATTATGCAGTTTCTACTCAATAAATCAGACTCAATATTTGCAGTTATCAAAACTAAAAATGTTCCGAAAGAAAACAAAGCTTATTTTCTCCCGACTAACAAAAGAAAAAAAAAAAAAAAAAACGAGGAAGTTTAAAGCCTTTCGCTTGTCGTCGCGAAGGTTGGGTGCATATGCACTCGACTCATGCGTTTCTTCATGCGGCCGACGTCTTCTGGGCCCTGTCGACATCAGTAGCGACCGGCTCATGTGATTGCGGTTTTACTTATTGCTCGCATTGGCACCAACAAAGCACATTTATCGAACTCGTTTTTGAGTGCATCCTTAGTCTAAAAAGCTTTACTTCCAAGATATTCTGACAAATTTGGGGAAATTAAATAAAAAAAGTTTCTTTGAAGTAACTGTACCTGTGCCTAGGTACATTTTTGAAGTAACTTTTTCACCCCTGCCTCTAACCCTCACATATTAAAGCGATACTGAAATTAAAATAAAGTATGATTTAAAGGGCATAGATGGGACACTTTTTTCTTATAATTTTTCCACAAATATTTTTTTTATTATTATTTACGCCGTCAGATGCAATTTGGGTGGCGGAAGCCCAGCTCTAGGTCCCGTCCGGTGCTTACAAAACTCAGCACCTTTTCTCGGCTCTCATTGGTTGGAGAGATTATTGACGTGTCAAATGCTTGTGTAAAATTGTCTCTCCGTGCCGTAATAGTATTTCACTAGGCAATACTGCTATGATTGAGAAAGAAGTAATATAGATAGGGTTGTTATTGTTTTCAAAATAATTTGAGATTGCCTTTCCGCTTCGGTTTCACACGATAACAAACATGGCTGCCGGCGTCTGCGGAGTAACCAACCAGAGCAGCTCGTCGAGCTCGTCTATTTTTCTGAGTGCGAGTCGTTCTGCGTTCACCTAGGTGTTTCGAGGAAGATCTCCTGAACCGACCTAGAGAGCAGCAGCAAACAACTGTCGCATGCACGCGCCTTCGGAAGCGCTGTTGGCGCTGTGCGGGGGCTTGGGTTCGTAGAGAGACTGGCTTAAGCCTAGCTTCCCACTTCAACAATGTTGCTTGATCTGGCTTGATTGTTCCTTTGCGCGTGTTGATGGTGAATAAAGATATTGGTTCCCGTATAAGTGGCGCCGCTGCTTTGTGAATCGTGCGACCGTTGTGATTGAAACCGAGGTTTCCATACTGAGAAGGTACCTACACAGGTAAGAATTTGCGAGCGATTTGGCTGGAGGCAATCGGGCGTTCGGCTCGCATCAAGTTCGTCCAGGTATTTTCTTGTCATTTCGCTTCGAAAGGGAAGTAGCTCCCAAGTTTTCCAGTGCACCTGGCCTGCCAATGCGAATACTTTTAGGTCATGCTTTAATTGTGCGTCATGACGCTCACCCACCTTGCTCGCGGATGCCATGCGAAAAAAATAGCAAGAGAAAAGCAGGAAGGACTGAATATTTATTCTGTTGATTATTTTAGTCCTGTCGGTCGCTTTTTGCCACACATCGACAGACTCTGACAGACGCTTGTATTGGAGCGTGGAATAATGTATTGCTATAAAACGTTCGTTTCAGCTTAAGTCCAGACGCAGACGATGCTACAAGCCCGAGCTCCGGGCTTTCAGCGTCCCTGCCAAGCCCACCCGCTCGTGCAGTGCAAGCACTGTTCCGGGCGACATGCTCGCGCTTGTAGCATCGACTACGTCTGGACTTAAGTTCAAACGAAGTATAGAACGCCGCTTTCATGGTCGCATCTTGTGAGCGTTGCAGAAGTTTTTAGACGGGGGTGGAATAGCAGACGGACGAATGCGAAAACGGACGTCGACGCGAAGCTTTCATGTCCGCGTCTGGGCATTGCAGACGATCACAGACGGTGGTAGAGTGGCAGACGATCCCGGAGGCTGCCGCGCGTTTGCTCGCACGACTAGCAGGCGGTGTCAGACTTCCCGACTAGACGCACCGGACGTCCCGAATGGAATACAATAGGCTTCCGAGCATGTTCGGCCGAGCAGCCAAACCAATCCAGTAGTATATAGCGGGGCCACTGATTTGTGGGCGAGGCTTAGAACAGGCTGTAACCTCCACGCAAATTTTGTCTAACGGCGTCAATAATGCGCCAAAAAAAGTAATAGTTCGTGGAAAAATTATGCAAAAAATATACGTGTCCCATCTATCCCCTTTAAAAAAAAACTTTTTTTTTTCTTTTCATATCAGGGTCTTTTAATGTACACGACACTGCTTGTGCTAAAAAGCAGTCGTTTCAACCTATATATATATATATATATATATATATATATATATATATATATATATATTGTAAGGAAACGATGTTACAAACTGATGGCGGTTTATTATTTACAGTGTGGTAGCTAGGTTGAGAGAAAGCCCGTTGGGAATCCAGCTAGCCGCGCGCTCTGCCCGAACGAACCTCTTCCTCCTCGTCTTCCCTCAGCCTCGGTGCTTTTCCAAAACGCACCGTAGATCTTCTCTTCGTCACAATGCCCCCTTCGTAGAGATAGCCATCTTGGCGAAGTTGGTATTAGGTGTGGTCAGTAGGGGGGCAGTAGAGTTTAAGGCGGTTGACATGGGCCGTTTCACGAGAACGTCGGCGGCGATCGGCAGGTGGGGAGAGCGGCTCGATTTCGTAGTTTACAGCTGAGGTCTGACGAAGCACGCGATATGGGCCTGTGTAGTTTGAGAACAGTTTCTCGGAGAGACCGGGTTGGCGTTGTGGAATCCACAAAAGGACGAGATCGCCGGGTGTGAAAGAAGTTGGGTGAGATGTATCATCGTGGCGGCGTTTTTGTAGTCCTTGCAGGTGTGTCGTGCGTGCTCGTGCTAGCTGACGGCATTGTTCAGCATGATCTCTGATTTCGGTGACTGGAAGGCATTCAGAATGATCGGGTGAATAGGGTAACAAGCGATCTAATGTTGAAGAGACCTGCCTCCCGTAAAGAAGAAAAATGGTGAAAATTGAGTAGTGCTTTGAACGGCTGTATTGTAGGCGAAGGTTACGAACGGAAGAACCTTGTCCCAATTACGATGATCGGGGGAAATGTACATGGCGAGCATATCGGCGAGTGTTCGGTTGAAGCGTTCGGTCATGCCGTTGGTCTGCGGATGATATGGTGATGTTGTTCGATGGATGACACTGCAAGCTCGCAAGACCTCTTGGATGATTTTAGAAAGAAACACAGTTCCGCGGTCGCTGAGGAGTTCTTTCGGGGCACCATGACGGAGAACAACCTGGTTCAAGAAAAAGTTGGCCACATTTTCCGCTGTGGCGGTAGGCAAAGCAGCGGTTTCAACATAACGCGTTAGGTGATCAATGGCGACGATGATCCAGCGATTTTCAGAGGAGGAGTGAGGAAGTGGGCCAAAAAGATCTATTCCGACACGGTCGAATGGTCGTTCTGGGCACGGAATGGGTTGAAGCAGGCCTTGAGATGGAATGTAAAGGCCGCTTACGGCGTTGGCATTGGAGGCATGATTTCAAAAAACCTTTGGACGCTTCCATAAAGCCCTGGCCAGTAGTACCGTGAGCGTACCCGATTGTAGGTCTTGAGTAGACCTCCGTGACCACATGTTGGGTCGTTGTGAAGGCATTCTAAAACCTCACGTCGCAATTGGCGGGGAATGGTAAGAAGCCAATGGCAGCCTTCGGGCGAATAGTTCCGCCGGTAGAGAAGGCCATTTCGAATGCGAAAATGCTTGGACTGTCTTCGTAGGGAGCGGTTTGGGGAAGATGCAGGGTCTCTGACAACAGCCGAAATTTTAGATATCCAAGGATCTCTTGCTTGTTCTTGCTCCATGTCGACAATGTTTAACGCCGATAAGGTGATAGGATCTTCATCAGTGTCAGGTGGGTCTGGTGGTTCAGAGTGCAGGAGACATCTAGAGAGACCATCGGCGTCGCCATGTTTGCGGCCGGATTTGTACAGAACAACAAAGTCGTACTCTTGCAGCCGCAGCATCCATCGACCAAGGCGTCCCGTGAGATCTTTCAAAGATGACAGCCAGCAAAGCGCGTGATGGTCGGTCACAACGTTGAATTTTCGACCATAAAGATATGGGCGGAACTTGGTAACTGCCCAGACGACTGCCAAGCATTCTTTTTCAGTTACGGTGTAATTTTTTTCTGGTTTTGTGAGAGCCCTGCTTGCATAGGCAACAACGTAGTCGCCAAATCCTGTCTTGGTTTGTGCGAGCACAGCCCCAACTCCAAAGCCACTAGCATCAGTACGAAGTTCCGTTGGGGCAGTAGGATCAAAATGCCGAAGTATCGGGGCAGATGTTAAAATATTTTTAAGCTGGTTGAAAGCAGCCTCGCACTGCGATGTCCAAGAAAATGGGTGTGAGGATTTCTTTAGAAGATCATGCAGGGGTGCCGCTATGGATGCGAATCCGCGTACAAAACGTCGAAAATAGGAACAAAGTCCAAGAAAACTTCGAATTTCTTTTTGAGTGGTTGGCCTGGGCATGTCGGAAACGGCCTGAATTTTGCTAGGGTCGGGTTGAACGCCGTCTTTGGACACGAGATGGCCAAGCACTTTAATTTGCCGCGCTGCAAATCGACATTTTTTTGCGTTGAGCTGAAGGCCGGCGTTGCTGAGACAGGACAATACGGCGGTTATTCGACGCAGGTGCTGCTCAAATGTGTTTGAAAATATTACTACGTCGTCTAAATAGCATAGGCATATTTTCCACTTGAGGCCGCGCAACACTGCATCCATCATACGTTCGAATGTTGCCGGCGCGTTGCATAAGCCGAAGGGCATGACGGTGAACTGATACAGGCCATCGGGTGTTATGAAAGCTGTTTTTTCTTGGTCAGTTGGAGGCCATAGGAATTTGCCAATAGCCTGGACGGAGGTCTAGAGAAGAAAAGTACTCCGCTCCCTGCAAGCAGTCGAGGGCATCAGTCGATTCTTGGCATTGGGTATACATCTTTTCGGGTGATCTTGTTTAATCTCCGGTAGTCAACACAAAATCTTATGGTGCCATCCTTTTTCTTGACAAGGACGACTGGTGACGCCCATGGACTCGTAGAGGGCGTGACGACACCTTTGTCAAGCATGTCGGTGACCTGGTTATCGATGACGCTTCGTTCAGATGCTGAAACTCGGTATGGGCGTTGACGCAGGGGATTCTCGTTGCCCGTATCGATGTGGTGAACTACCGACGTGGAACGTCCCAAGGTGGATTGCGGGCGATCAAATATGGAGCTAAACTTGCGTAGAACGGCAAGGATTGAGGTCTTTTGGAACGAATCAAGGTGGTTATCTATAGTCGCTAACAAGAACTGGTCCTCGTCCTCTCGTTGCGGGGCTAATGGACAACAATATTCAGAAAGAGAATTATCGAAATCAAAAACTTCGATAGCTTCGTATGGCTCAGCGAAAGCAACGACTTCATTTGCAGGAAGCATTATTGAAAGGGAAGACATATTTAGAGCCATAAGAAATGCGGTGCCATTGTCAAGGCGAAGCAGAGAGAAAGGGACAAGGATACCTGTCTTACGAAAAAAAACTGCGGAAGGAGAGACCATTAGAGGAGACGCCGAGAGTCTGGATGATTGAATCGGTAAAGGAACCGACGAAAATGGAGGAATTCGTACGTCATCAAGGAGGGATAATTTGATCGTGTCCACAGCAATGGGGTCGTCGGGAAGGTGGATATCAGCGAAATCTACTTCTGCACGTCCACAGTCGATAACAGCCTTTGTTGCTTTTAAAAAGTCCCACCCAAGAATGACGTCGTGAGAGCAGGAAGACAACACCAGAAATTCGACACAGTAACACACTTCTTGAATTACAATACGTGCTGTACAGACACCGGTCGGAACAATGTTTTGTGCACCAACAGCTTTAAGGGGCGACCAGAAAACGGGGTTGTGACCTTCTTCAACTTACGACAAAGGTCAGCCCGAAGAACTGACACTGCGGCGCCGGTGTCAATTAGTGCTTGAGTGCGCAAACCGTCAATAACTACATCTATCATATTTCGGGTAACTGGACGAGGACTTAAAGATGTGAAAGGATTTGCAGTTCTCGCCTCTGGAACTGCTCCTAGCAGTTCCCTCTGCAATGGGCGACGTAGTACGTGGTCGCAGGGGAGACAGCGAACGCCGCCTGGGAGATGGAGATCTGCCTTGCCTTTGCCGTGGTTGTGGTCCAGCGTAATCTTGGGATGAATACTGATCACTGAGGCGACCAGAACCAAGAGCTGGTCGATACTGTGCTTGCGGTGGGGCGGCGTAACTCTCGGAGTTTCCACGGCGACAAAAACGGGCGATATGTCCAACATAACCACATGAAAAGCAAATGGGACGATTTTCTGGCGTCCTCCATAGGTCAGCCCTGCGTGCCAATTGCCAGCGAGGAGGAGAAAATGGCGGCTGTGGTTGGAAGACACGAGCAGGTACCGGACGTGTTACCATCTCGGCATACGTAGGGCACCTGAGGCACTAGCGGCGGTGACGCGGCGGGCGGCATAACGGCGCAAGGGATCGCGGCTGTGACTTGATCCTGAATTAGCGCTCTGATCGAAGGCGAGATAAAGGACTCCGGACAGGTCGAAGGCTTTCCTAATAGGCGAGCCACTTCGTCGCGCACGATCTCTTGAATGACGCATCGGAGTTCGGCCCATTTGTCGACGGAGCCTTCGATTGCGGTTGTCAGGCTGGCCAGCTCTGCGGGAGGTTCCGGTTTGCGTTTGGCTGGCAAACGCTGAAGGCGCAGCTCAGAGAAGTTCTGGCAGATGTCAATGACTTCAGAGACAGTCGCTGGCGCTTTGACGACAAGGATCTGAAAAGCATCTTCGGCAATGCCTTTCATGATGTTCTTCAGTTTTTCATCTTCGGTCATGTGGGTGTCAACACGCTTGCACAACTTCAGGACATCTTCGATGTAGCTAACGAAGCTTTCATCGGGCAGTTGGGTGCGTGATGCCAATGTTCCTCTTCGCGACGAGCTTCCGCTGGGCAGGCTTCCCAAATACTTCCTGGATCTTTGCTTTGAACTGGGGCCAGGTCACCAGCTCTGACTCATGGTTCGTATACCATAGTTTTGCAACGTCGGTCAAATAAAAAATTACGTTATTGAGCTTCACGGTGTCATCCCATTGTGTTGTAGAGGCTCACCCTTTCAACTGACTCCAACCAGTCCTCAATGTCATCGTCACCGATCCCGCTGAAGAGCTTCGGGTCCCGCTGACGGAGGGCTCCGGCGCATAGGATAGTGGTCGCACCTGCAACAGTTAGGTGCCTGGTCAGAAGTTGGTGTCCTGCGCTGCATCGTCCGAGGCTCCTTGGCGTGATACCCCTTGGCGTCGCATCGATTTCAGTGGTCCAGGATGCAGGAACACTTGCAAGTGAAGTCCGGATAGTTGGGGAAACCCGCACCTCCACCAATTGTACGGAAACGATGTTACAAACTGATGGCGGTTTATTATTTACAGTGTGGTAGCTAGGTTGAGAGAAAGGCCGTTGGGAATCCAGCTAGTCGCGCGCTCTGCCCGAACGAACCTCTTCCTCCTCGTCTTCCCTCAGCCTCGGTGCTTTCCAAAGCGCACCGTAGATCTTCTCTTCGTCACATATATATATATATTCTTCTCTAGTAGTAACGACGCATCATGCAGTCGAATTGCGCCCTTTTTTATACTATTGATGACATCAATTCTTTTCTCGATGAGCTCGACCTGTGGCCATATGCCTAGGAGATTATTTAGGGACACAACATGCAAATGTTCTAGCCGCCATCAAGGTTTTCGAAGAACCGCGCCTCATTAAACAACCGTCTGGTGGAGTAGCTCTAGTTGGCAGGCGCGATCAGGTTCTCTCA